>JAJOOF010010944.1:0-49854 GCA_029582545.1 Solanum lignicaule
GAATTTGGTCTAGAAGGGTTTTATAATTGCTAGGAAAGGCATATAATAAAAGGGGCTCAACTTAGGAAAAGAAATAAGGACCCACTTAAAAGTTTCCACTAAACCCGTCTAAGCTCGTCCTTGCTGACAGTGCTTCACTATTTTGGTCATAACTTTTTACTCCGAGATCGGAAAAGGGCAAACTCGGTGGCGTTGGAAAGAGGACTCAGATACCTTTAATTGGATAGGTAATGGTCCACCTAATTCATTTTGAGCTAAAAGATATCATCATTTGAAGTTGACCCTAAAAGTCGTAACTTTACAAATCTGCCCCTTGCTCGTCTGTTCCAGTGGGATTGCTCAAAGGCTGGTCAACTGGGCAGTCCACTAGGCTAACTCGCTAGCCTAGTCTCTTGCTTGCACCCTAGGATGCTACCTAGATCCATTTAAGTTCTAAAACAGCATAAACATCAACCTAAGCTCCCACTAACCCAAACGTCAAGGCTCAAGTTCATTCTACCATTTTCCGAGTCGTTACATCAATCCTACATATGTAGGTCCTTACAGAATCTTGAAAAGGGTGGGTAATGTGGCCTATGAGTTAGAGTTGCCAGCAGAACTAGCAGTCGTCCATCCAGTGTTTCACATTTCCATGTTGAATAAGTGTGTGGGTGATCCAGCATCAATTGTACCATTAGAGAGTGTCGCATTGAAGGATAGTTTCACTTATGAAGAGGTGCCAGTTGAAATTCTTGACCGTCAGGTTCGTAGGTTGAGGAATAAAGAAGTCGCTTCAGTGAAGGTTTTGTGGAGGAGTCAGTCTGTAGAGGAAACTACTTGGGAAGCAGAAGTAGCCATGAAGGCCAAGTATCTTCATCTATTTCCTTATGATTCCTCTTCTGCTTGAGGTAATAGTTCATCTCCAGTCTCTTAGTTACTCTTGCGTAAATTCAGTCTTAGTATAATGTTCCTTCAGTTGTTCTTGCATTTCAGCATATGTCCATGTTCTTGGAACTCAATTCAGTTAGATATATGTTTTTAGTACTTAGTGGTAGGGATTGTTGCTCCTTCCCTCTATACTCAGCTTGTTTAGACTTCATTCGAGGATGAATGTTCCCAAGGGGGAGATATTGTAACACCTCAAAACCTACATTAGATACTTCAGTAGAAAAAGGGGTGAACCAAAAATTTATGGTGAACCACAGAGCCCTTCAGGGGCTTTGGATCAGCACATGAGCCGTGGGAGGGCTCGTAAAGAAAGGACAGAACTATCCATGATCAGGCATCAGACCCCGAAACCCTCCATGGGCTGTGGTCTTGATTATGAGTCGTGGTGGCGTTCGTGGATCTAAACTAGCAGATCCCCAGCCCAAGTGAAGAACCATGGTGGCCTTCATCGTCCATGGTCCTTCACACGAGTCATGGTGGGCTCATGAATGGACCCTCCCTCAAATCCAGTAGACCCTGGCCTGCAACCACTACCCACTTGACGGGCTGTGGTCCCTTTGACGGTCCGACAGTGGCTCCATGGAGGGGCCCCCATCAGATTTTAAATTAGGGTCGTTTCGGTCTTTTCCTCGATGCATTGGATATTTAAACTACGTTGTTTGACACCTAAACTCCATCGTTTTACTCATTTTAAGCCTTGTTATTTAGTCAGAACTTATCCAAATCATTTATTCTCCAAAATTCACCAAAACTTAGAGCAAAAAGAGGAGAAAGAGTCGACCAACCCCTCAAGAACAAGAAGGAGATTTTCTTCAGTTCAACCCACAAATCCAAATGATTTCTCTATCAATTTCATCAATGGAAATATGGGATTTCACTAGTATGTTCCTTTCATCCACTAGGTCCCTAGAATTCAGTTATATCCTTGAATCTCTATATCTTGTGTACACCTAGGGTTTCTAAAACCTTAGATATTGGTTGTGATTTGGTTGTTATAGTATTTTTAATCTAATTATCATGTTTTCTTGGAATCGTTCTTAAATTCCTTGTATGAAACTCAGAATCCTAGTTTTGTAGTTTCTTTTAGTTCATGAAATGCACTTTCTAGGTTAGTAAAACAGATGCTTATGCCTCAGTTTTTGAATGTCATATTATTAGTATATAAATTTTGCATTCTCAGATTTGTATGTCAGTATTTTGAGCTATTCAGTATTTTAGTCATAATGTGTCATATACATATTCAGTTGGGAGTAGACTTAACACCGAGTTGGACTAGGGTGACACATACTTTTATAATCCCAGAACTACGTGCCCCCATAGGAGTATAAGTCCCCTCTGTTGGGCATCAAATTTAGTGATCACTCCAGTCATGCCTTTATACCCCTGGCAAGGTATATTGGATCCTCTTGATGGGGCGTATACATCGGACTCCACGGTTAGCTCACGTGATTTTATATCTATTAATAGTAGCTCCCACAGTAAGAATCTTCGTGAATTGACCAGGTTTTCAGTTATACTTCAGTATTCAGTTCATATATGTTTAGTTATACCTTGTTTCAGCTTATATATGTTTGTCCAACTTAGTATCTATATCTTGCATGCTCAATACATTCCAAGTACTGACGTATACTCTGCACTACATCCTATCATGATGTAAGTTCAGGTACTCAGCATACGGACCACGCTTAGAGCGATTCTCGATCCATATTCAACAACTTCAGTGGTGAGTCATCAAAATCTGAGGACAATAGACATGCTTTCATTTCAGTCTTTCCATTTCAGTTTTTAGTTTTGTTAGAGTTAGCTGGGGGGCATGTCCCAGAAACTAAACTAAGTTAGAGGTTTTTCAGACATAGTAGTAGCATCACCTTGGATTGTTGAATTTCTCTTTTAGTTGTTTTAAACTCTTAGTATGGTTTATAAATTTAGATTAGTTGGGTATTTCCCACTTTCAGTTATCCATTGTTTTAGCTTACACATAGTTCATGATTTATTTAGTTATATTTAAGTATGCTTATGATATACCAGACACAGGGTTAGCTTGGGGTCACTCGTGATCCTAGGTCCCGTGTTACGTCAAATGGTTAGCCTCGGGGAGTGACAATAAATTCCCCCCCATAACCTGTTTTTTCAACAATTCCATTTGGAACATCATCTTGGCCATGTTTTAATCTCGATCTTGGTTCTCCTTCACTTGTTCCTTTTTCATCCCAAAGTTTAAAGGAGACACTTGCTCTTCTCTAGTGTACAAAGCACGATTGATTTTTGTCACCTCATCAAGAAGAGTTGATGTTATTTCTAACGGTTGTTTCATGATACCTTCCTGTTGAAATATTATAGCAACACGTTGTTCGCGAGTCCATGAGTTTGATATTGGAGAAGCAACTTCTGAAACCTCAACCATGTCTCATGAATAGATTCACAATCCACTTGCTTAATGTTTTGAATGTTATCCCTCAACTTCACTGATGAGTCCATAAATTGGACTCATTTAGGCAATGTTTTAATAGAAATTGTGTCCTCAAATGCTTATTTTATCTCAATATCTGATGAAAATCCTTAAGTTTCAGGTATTTGAAGTCTGAAGTAAAGCATGGACACTATGTCGCAAAAAAGAACGAAAAGGCTGAAAAGAACGAAGAAATGAATGCCTGAGGATCACCGAGTCCACTTGGCGAGTCGCCGAAGGGTCTTACTTCGCCTTTTGTTCCAGTGTGCTGAGCCTTGAAGGAAAGGATCAAGTTGCAAAAAAAGGGATCATTCGGCGCATCACCGAGAAGTTCCGCGAAGAAGTACCATGTCGCCCAATGACCCAGAGCACGACGATGTTGAAGGATGGTGCAAGACGGTGATGAACTACACCAAAATGGTACCGCTACCGGGGAGTGGTGTTACGTGAAATTTTTTGGTTTAAGACGAATTTTGCTTTTAATAGTTGTAGTTTTACTAAATTAATTTTTAGTTTTATTTTGATCGTTAGAGTTTTGAAGCAGGGGAGTTGAACATATCGAGCAGTACTTGCAAGCTAAAGGAGCTGCCTTCATTAGAAGGGATGATATTTCGAGATATGATCCTAACTTTTAGGCAATCAGAAGGCGAACAGCTTCATGAGGCATGCCTAAGGTTCAAAGCACTTCTGGGTCAATGCCTTACTCACGGAATCCCTGAAAGAGTTATTTTGGAATCTTTCTACCGAAGTCTTAGTCTAGGAAACAGAATGATGGCTGATCAAATTACCTTGGGTAGTCTAGTACGACCACCCTATGTGGAAGTAGCCAAATTGCTAGACAACTTAACTGAGCCAGATCAGGAAATGAAAAGGAGAGATTTCAACTTAGTGATCCTGCTAACTCAGTTAGATGACCTGACAAATAAAATTAAGGATCTTGAAGTCCAGTGCAACAAGAAAGAGCGCTACGTTCCTCCTTATGAACGAAGGAGAATTAATAACAAGGAGGATGAGCAGAACAAAGAAATGCTCACACTTCTTCTCTAGAAATACAGTGAGCAACATAGGGTACTGGAGGAGCTCAGGGAGAATGTATCGTTGTTGAACCAGATGACGACCTCCCATGCTATGCTCATTCAACTACTAGGTTCTCAAATGGATCAAGTGCTGACTGAACTCTATCCGCATTTTAAAGAAGGATTGCCTGATGAAGTTGAGGAAAACCTCACCATTGGAACATAAGTGTTAACTTGCGTCTTGCCACGACGTTAACTAAGGCGTTGTTTGGGAGGCAACCCAAAACTCTTAAATGTTTGTAATTTGTTATTTTTGAAATAAAGGTGTTTTGATTTTGTAGGATTGGGCATCAAAAGTTTGTGAAAAATACAGGATGAATTACATAAGTCCAATTGGCGAATAGGCGACTAGATCGGCGACCCCGACAAAGACCGCCATTTGAATCCTCACTTTGACCGAGGGTCCTGGAAAACTTGGCAAGGTAGGTAAACACTCGGCGGATCACCGAGTAGCGGAGCAAATTCAACTAATGTTGCCGAAAGGGTGAGATCTGGATGGTTTTTATAAAGCCACGAGTTTTGACTTTCAACCTTTCTTCATATTCTATCACTCTCGATTTTAGCAAAATTGCACCTACTTAGTATTTTCAAAATTTTCTCATCTCGTGAGTATTTTAGCTTAATTACTAGTGCTTGGATCTGTACTAATCGGCTACCTAGCATCACAGTCTTGACTTAATCTGCCTAAAAGGTTGGTTCTCCAAACCCTGCTTTTATTGTGATATTTATACTCTCATTGCAAGTAACTTTTATCCTATGTCATGTACTGTGCATTTCTGATAAATTTAGACTATTCAAGTGCCTCTTTTGATTCACGAATCCAACCCGTCTGCTTTGAATTTTGGAATCCCATTATGATGATTTAGCATGAATGAAATTCTATGAGGTGCTTCTGCATACTGTTTAAGTTGGGCAAAGTCCGGGAAAACGGTAAGCTTAATTGTACTAGGGCATACTTTGATTTTGTTTTCAGGGGTTGTGGGGTTGAAGTCGAGAAGATAGGTTGGAAATAGGCACGTTGGGCCATTTGGCGAGCTGGGTCAAGCTCGCCAAACCACACGGCATTTTGCCTTATGATCCCATCTGGCCTTTAATTTCATTCTACTCATGATTTGGATTCTGTAACTTTCGGCTAGAAGTCTTTGGATGCCAAAAGCCTTTGGCGACTCGCCGAAAGTCTCCTTGATCGCCTTTTGTCTGCACTCATGAACCTTTGTTGCACTGTATCTTTTGGCGGATAAAACCCTGTTCACCGAAAGGATTTTCTCATCACCGACTTGTTAACATTCATGAGCCAATTCCTATCGGCGAGCTCAACCTAGCTCGCAAAAGCAACTTGGCTATCCACCGAGCTGATCGGTGAGTTTTCTGCAATTGTGTCCCCATGAATTTGATTTGGTCGTTTTAAACTTCTTCCCAATTCTTTGCAGAAATGGCTAGATCTAAAGTTGCAGGAAGAAGCAGGCCACCTCAAGGTAAAACAAAAGGTATTACAATCAATGAGGATGCAGCTTCATCCAGAAGCAAGGTTGCTAAACTTTGCCCAACTGGTGGAAAAGACAAAGGCAAAGACAAGACCCTTGAATTATCATATGCAATCATTGACAATGATGGCTTTTATAGAAATGACCCCAACCAACCTGAAAGCGAAGGTGTGGGATCTGATGAGGATGATCTGTTATTAGCACAGAGGGCCGAGCGACGAACTAAGAAGCTGAATGATCCATCTAGGGTCAAGACTACTAGCCCACCACCACTAGACCTCCAGTTCCAGAACATGAAATGGTATTAGCGCCTCTAGTACAGTATCCCTCGCCTAAGTTAATGAATCGAGTAAGGGCTAAGGGGCTGAGGACAATTCTGGAAGGAAAACGTATGTCCAAAGACGGGGTTATATACAGGTACCCAGAGATAATGTAGTGCTTGAGGTACCACAAGTTCCAAATCTTCACTAAACCCCGTGGCCCTTATATTCCAAACTGGGTAAGAGAGTTCTGTAGTGCATACAGTGCACTAATACCCTATAAAAAGCAGCTACCAACAACCTTCAAAGAAGTTGACTATGTCGTTATCAGAGGCAAGAGGGTGAAGTGTGATAGTGAGGCAATCAACGCAGTCTTGGGCATCTCCACGAATATTAGAGATCACTGCCAGCACTTAATCAGAACAAAGAAGCTGGATGAGATGAAAAAGTGGTTAGCCCACTAATTTCAGATGAGACTCCAAAGTGGTGGGAGGAAGGAGTTCCGATTGAAAAGAAAAAATTAAACATCGCCGCAAGGTTCTGGTTCGGTTTTATTAGCAACACAATTATGCCATCCTAGAATGAGTTGATCTTTCGCCTTGCCAAGGCAGCTTTCCTGGGTTGTATCATAGAGGAGACTCAAACAAAATTGGGTAAAATCATTCTTTCAGAGATACTCATGTGTGCAAGGCATAGCCGAACCTCACTTCCATTCCCAGTCGATCACAGAATTATGGAAACGAGCCCGAGTGCCTCGAGATGCAAAGAAGGATGTGAAAGTGATGCCCACAGCCTCTACTGATAACTGAAGGATCAAAACCGAGTACCTTAAGGATCAAGCATAAAGGAAGAAGGCAACATCACATCAGTGGAGTTAGTAAACACAGAATCATCGCTTGCAGAGGCACATTTGCCTACTCCGGCCTCTGGGCCTTCAAGTATATCCATTGCCACTACTGCTCCCACTAATACTCCAGATTCTTCTACTGCTGCACGGTTTCCAAGACCCACTACTGTTGCTGCTCTTTCCCGGCCTCCACTCGCCCAAGCTTCCCTACTCCGGGTGGGACAACTTGCCCTTTCTATTAATCATCGGGCTGCTAGTCTAGAGGCCTTTGTTCCATGCATGATCCAGATTGCCCTAAATGATGCTATGACACATCTGAGCACTACCATTGATGCCCTAGTGGCCAGGATAGCGGTGTGTGAGCATAACCAAGGGCCCACAGAGGAGGTGACGACTTTAAAATCTGCCATTGCTGAACTGTGAAAAGATGTAGACCACCTGAAGTCCACCGATGTGTCCATGGTCTTTAGAATAGTGGAGATTCCAGATGTGCCTGAGATGCCTCAGACCACCACTGACATGGGGATAGAGCGAAGCAGATAGCCGATCTTGAGTCAGAAGCAGAGACTGATGAAGAGATACATGAGGAGACTGAGGGAGCTGCAGATGAAGACTTGACCGAGACAAAAACAATTATGATAGATGTTGTTGTGCAAGCTTCCTTAGCACATGTTGCTGGATCCAGTGGAGCTGGGCTTTCTGGGGGTCACTCCGGGCACTGAAGGCTAGACAGATGGAGTGACCAATTAGCCAGGATCCCCTCTTTACCTCCCTCTCTATCTTTCTTTATTTTAACTTTCGGATTCTGCGTTAATTGCATTTGAGGACAAATTTCTTTTACTTGTGGTGGGGTGAGGCCCCCCTTTGTGTGCTATTTGATGTTCTTATGTTGTTTATATTTGGGCTATTCTGTTTAAAATTGTGTTTTATCTATTTTTGTGGATGATGGAGTTTATGGCTCCTTTTATTTTATATTGCAAAATGATTTTAACCCGTCTGAAAATATTTGCCACCTCTTAGGTGATGAATGTGGCTGTTCTTTTGCAAAATTTAAGTGTTGGTTCCAATCAATACCGATGACTTGAGTAGTGCTCTCAATCGAACGAACATGAATGCACGGCTACGATGAGGAAAAATTAAGTTGCATAGACAATATGTGAACTCTTTGCATCTCGTTTTGACTAGCCTAATATCAAATCAAGTCTCTTGTGATGACTATTGCACACTAGGGAAAGTGTTACGTCTTGTTTGACTATAGTGTCGATGCCTAGTGTGATGAGCTTACTTTGAAACATGCATGATAGATCCTAGAATATGCCCCGTTGGTCTGATCGACTAAGTAACCCTAGCTCTTGATGTGATCTTAGGAGATTTAAATAGTGTGAACCAATTTGACATATATCCCTTTGTGGCCTACCTTGTGAGCATATGTGAACCTCTATTGAACACCCCTTGAGCCTAACCTTCCTTTGGAAGAAACTTGATGAACACTAAACCATTCTTTATCCACTACCTATAATCCTCTTGAGTTGTGGTTAATTAAATAGCCAACTTAGGACAAAAGCCTAAGTTAGGGGTGGGGTGAAAAGAAAAGGGAAAGTCAAGAAGTGCAAGAAAAGTCTTCCTTAACCTGTGGTATTGAGAAAAAGGGAACCCCTCCATATTAAAAAAAAATGAGAAGAAAAAGAATGATAAAGAAAATTGTGGAATAAAGTGCCAAAGAAATGGGGATTCCAAACAATCCAAGGAAAGTGAATAATAGGATGACTTATGAGCACTAATGAAAATGATGAAAGAAAAAGAAAGGAAGTGTTGAGAGCACCACATTTTACAAGGATAAAAGTCACTGAGCCTAAATGACCATACATGTAAACTCAGCCCCGTTACAAGCCTTGTTAAGACCTTTGTTATCTTTAGAAAGTCGAAACAAATGTTGATTGGAAAATACGGGCAAACCTATGGGTGAAAGCATGCATTGTGTTCCTCTTTGTGAGTGTGAGCATTGTATCTGATTCCTGAACTTTAAATTGATTATACCTTTGCGTGTGAAAATGGAATCATCATTTGTGTGAGGGCATTCGAAGGATTTTGTTGAGCTTGAACTTGCGTTTGAAGCAAGTATTGCGAGCTTGAGAATCTTTGGTAATGGTATGTCACAACTTGAATCTTTGAGTACACAATTGATCCTTGCATAAGTAAATTGAGTCTTGTTGTGTGCATTCATGATTGAGTCTTGTTGTGTGCATTCGTGATTGAGTCTTGTGTAGCACTGTTCGAGACACCCTTTTTGAATGACTAAACTTGAGTTTGCTTGAGAACAAGCAAACGTTTAAGTTGGGGGTGTTGATGAGTCCATAAATTGGACTCATTTAGGGCTATGTTTTAATAGAAATTGTGTCCTCAAATGCTTATTTTATCTCAATATCTGATGAAAATCCTTAAGTTTCAATTATTTAAAGTCTAAAGGAAAGCATGGACACTACGTCGCAAAAATGAATGAAAAGGCTGAAAAGAACGAAGAAATAAAGGCCTGAGGATCACCGAGTCCACTTGGCGAGTCACCGAAGGGTCTTATTTCGCCTGTTGTTCCAGTGTGCTGAGCCCTGAAGAAAAGGATCAAGTCGGCCGAAAAAGGGAGAATTCGGCCCATCGCTGAGAAGTTCTGTGAAACAGTACCATGTCGCCCAATGACCCAGAGTACGACGATGCTGAAGGATGGTACAAGACGACGATGAACTACACCAAAAGGTGAATCACCGAGTTGATCGGCGATTCTGACTAACGATACCGAATGATCCGCAGTAGCACAAATCTGTGAAAACTATAAATACTAGTTTGAATTATAGTTTTAAGTGTCGAACAATTATTTAATTTTCATATAGAATAGTACTTTTTGATATTCTTGCTCTAAGTTTGAGAGGGTTTCGAAGACTTGAAGTTCCAAAGAGTTTCATCTTCAAGATTTCGATTTGGGTCTCTTGGATTCTTCAATTTTTGCATGTATCAAGACTTAAATCTTCATACCCAGTTGAATGCAAGCTCAATTTGGTATAAATTTCTTTCTCTTATACATGTGTGGCTAAAAACCCCAATTCTTGGGGTGTGATTTAGTGAATATGGGTTAAGATAATTGTTGGGTCTTGATTGCTGATAGTCTATTCGTAGTTTAAATGTGATTTTGTTTAGTGGTTGTTGATGAATTTAATGAATTCGTAGTTTCAAATACAAGTTTATTTATGTGTTTTTGGCTTTCTCGAGAGAGAGGTCATAAAACTAAGACCACTAGATTGATGGCCAGTTTGATTGGGTCGACATGAGGTTTAGTTCGAGAGAGTGAACCCTAGTCCCATGTCCACACACTCAGCTCGAGAGAGTGAGTGGGTTAAGGCGCAGGTTGGTCTTCATGCGGCAAGTGGGTGTCCGAGAGGAACGCATTTGAAACGGGGTAAGTTTTTTGAAAGAGAGCTTATCCCCCTTAAAGTTTAGCCTAGTGACAATTATTCTATGAATCTCCTATCAAAAGCATGTACACAATAATCTAGCTTAACCCGTATTCCCGTCACATCCCAAGGATCCCCTCTCATTACTTATAAATCCTTGTTTATTTTGCTGTTTTTACGTACTAGTGACAAAACCCCCCATTGTTAATTGGCACTCTTGTGTCCCACTTTAATTTACAATGATTTTAATCGTTAATGTCTTTAGCTACGACTAGTTAGAACTAAATTTTATTTTTCTATTAAATCTCAAAACCACTCTCTTGGGAACGATCCCAACCCTTGGTTGGGTTACTAAACTATTGTACGATCGTAGACACTTGCATCGGAAGTTGTGTCTTGATTACGCAAACATCATTCACCATCTACGAGGTAGGGAAAAATGTTACATAAAACGCATATGTGAGCTCCTCCCATGAAATGATTGAGTTCCTTGGTAAATCAGCCAACCACTTCGTTGCCTCCCCCAATAGAGAAAAGGGAAACAAACGAAGTCAGACCGAATCCTGAGTGATGTTCTTGAAATAAAATGGCCTACACTGATCCACAAATTTTTCAAATGTGGTCATGAGGGTCCTCAGTAGCAAGACATCCAAAGAGATCCTTCATTTGCAACATAGTGTTGGTCACATGAAACACCGCATTGCCCACAGTCGGAGGCAATCGAATAGCACTTGCACCTCCCAACTGATCTTTATTGACATCAGACAAATTAGCGATTTCATCATTGTTCCCAAGTTGTCTAGCATTGCTCCTGTTAACACTAATGTCTTCACCTATTTAATACCAGCCAACAAAGAACAAAAATAAGTTTATTCAACTCCAGAAAGATAAGTTAACGACTAAACTTCAATAAAAGAATTATGAACACCACTCCCGGCAGCGGCGCCATTTTTGATAATGCTCAACTACACTTCATTCGATGGTAAGTGTAGGCAGTCGCTCACAAGTATAAACCCAACTAAGAGTTGGGATCGATCTCACAGGGAATGATACAGTAAAGAATTTGATTATGAAGTAAAATGGTGTTCTAATCATTTGTAGATGTAGACATTTCGCAACAATAAAGTAAATGACAAGCGGTTGACAATTAATGTTAAATGGGGGAATTTGGGTCAATCTACTTACGCAAGCTAGATTTGTAAGATTACATTCAGACCCACTTTCTCAAGCTAAATTCACAACAACACAATCACTACAATCATCAATTAAAAGTGTTAAGTCTAATACTTCTTTCTCAAGCAAGCTTAGAATATTGCTAAACTAGAATTGCATTTGCAACTACAATTCATCAATTAACACACAAACTATTAATTGAACCCACTTCATATCAACAATAAAATAAGTAAATACTAACACCCATAATCTAATTTAAATAGTCAATTACATAATCACGCCCCCAAGAATGGGTGTTTTAGCCAAACACAATAAAGAATAAGAAATCGTTACCAACTATGTTTTCCATCAGCTTGGGTAACAATCCACAAGACTCAAAAATGCTCAAATTAAAGCTAAAAATCAAACAAACCCTAAATCACTATTCAAAAAGGGTAAGAACAATGTTTAGGATAGAAAAAACAGAACAGGACCATATGGGCACTTCTTTTCTTCTTTTCAAAATTGCATTTCTACGTTCCCAGAATTTTAGCATGGAGTCCAATCGGCGAAATAAGTCGGGCTTGCCGACCTGATCGGCGATGCGTCGAGTGCCTCTTCCATCGCCTTCTTGGATTGGCTTTCTACCCTTTATTTTCTATAAATTTAGGCGATCAAGGTCGGGCTCACCGACCTAATCGGCGACGCGCAAAGTACTCATATTCTCGCCTTTTTGGCTTTCCTTTTCACCAATTACTCTGTAACTGTTGGTGGGCTAAATTGGCATTGTCGAACACTTCGACGAATCACCGATATACCCATCCAATCATCAACTTGGTCTTGTCCATGGGCTGGCATAATGGAACTTTTTGCGAGCTGATGGTCCACTCAAGCGACTCGTCGAGTGGCTTTGTCGAGTACCAGCCTTGCTTTCCTTCAACTTCTTCCACTTTTTCGCTCCTTTTTGCCCTGTAATGTCCTTGCCTTGAGCATAAAATAGGCATTGAGGACACTAAATCCTTAAATAATAAGCCCGACTCATCACCTCTTTATGAGAAAGACTCTCTCATTTATACCAAGACTCTACAACGGTACAATAGATGTCGGATCACCAACACATTTCTTCAACAAAGAGACATGGAAAATAGGATGCACTATTGCTAAGTCATTAGGCAAATCAAGTTCATAAGAATTCTTACCAATACGCCTCAAAATATGATATGGGCCCACATAACGGGGACTAAGCTTCCTTTTCTTACCAAACCTCATTACACCCTTCATGGGTGAAATATTCAAATAGACACAATCATCTACATCAAACTCAATGTCCCTCCTTCTAACATCAATATAGGACTTTTGTTGACTTTGAGTCATTTTTAACCTTTCTTTAATAAGCCAAACTTTAGTCGTAGCCTCATGTACTCATTTCAGGGCTTATCAAAGCAACCTCACCTACTTCAAAGAAACCTATGAGAGATCTAGACCTCTTTCTATAAAGTTCCTCAAATGTAGTCATACCAATCCTTGATGATAGTTATTATTGTATGAAAACTCAATCAAAGGCAAATGATCACCCCAATTACCCTTGAAGTCAATCACACAAGATCTCAACATATTTTCCAATGTTTGGATAGTACGCTCTACTTGCTCATAGGTTTGACAATGAAAGGTTGTACTAAGCTTAACACGAGTACCAAGACCTTTATGGAAATACTTCCAAAATTGAGAATAAAATTGGGTAACACGATCAGAGATAATTGATATGGGCACTCCATTCAACCTAACTATTTCCCTTAAATATAATTTAGCATAGTCCTCTGCCGAATAAAAAACCTTGACGGGAATGAAATGAGTCGACTTTCTCATACAATCTACAATAACCCAAATCGAGTCATGTTGCCACTAGGTGCGGGGTAAACCAACAATAAAGTCCATATTCAAATCATCCCACTTCCAAATAGGGATACTAATATCTTGGGACAATCCTACCGATTTTTTATGCTTAACTTTCATTTGTTGACAATTAGGACAGTTAGCCACAAATTCCGCAAAATATCCTTCTTCATAATATTCTATCCATAGACCTATCGCAAGTCACGGTACATATTGTTGGCTCCTGGGTGAATGTAATATGGAGAATTATGGGCTTCTAATAAGATGTGCTCTCTCAAGTCACGAACATTGGGAACACACAAATCACCTTGATATTGAAGCACAGCATCTCCTCCTTAGGAGAAAGCCTGAACGGAATTTTAAGCCATGTTTCCTTCAATTCAACCATAATCGGATCAAGACCTTGCTTGGCTTTCACATCCATCACAAAGGACAAGTCTCAACCATTATGAACCATAACACCACCTTTAATAGATCAACACACTGAACACCCAATTGGGCCAATCTATGAACATCACAAACCAACTTTTATTTATCTTTCTCGACATGAGCAACACTACCCATTGATAGTCGACTAAGAGCATCTGCCACCACATTTGCCTTACCGGCGTGATAGAGGACACCCATGTCATAATCCTTTAGCAATTATAGCCACCTCCTATGGCAAAGATTTAGATCTTTTTGCTTGAACACACATAGTTAACTCTTGTGGTCAGTAAACACATCAACATGAACAGCATCTGGTAATGCCTCAAAATCTTTAAGGCAAACACAACCGCCGCTCGTTTCAAATCATGGGTAGGATAGTTCTTTTCATATAATTTAAGTATCCTTGAAGCATATGCAATAACCTTCACATTTTGCATAAGAACACACCATAGTACATTCCTTGAAGAATCACAATAAACCACAAACCCATAGGACCCTTCTGGTAAAGTCAACACTAGAGCGGAGGTAGGTCTATTTTTCAATTCTTGGGATCTCTTTTCACATGGTTCCAACCATAAGAATTTAACTTTATTTAGGGTCAATGTTGTCAATGGAGAAGGAATCGAATAAAACCCTTCCACAAACCTTCTATAATAACTAGCAAAACCCAAATAACTTTGATTATCCAAAGGGGATAGAGGTCTAGGCCAACTCTTAACCGCATCTATCTTCTTAGGATCTACCTCAATACCCTTACTAGAAACAATGTAACCAAGAAAAGCCACAGATCTCAGACAAAACATGCATTTACTAAACTTTGCAAAGAATTGTTGGTCCTTGAGGACTTGCAACACAATCCTCAAATGATCGGCATGCTAATACTCACTTCTGGAGTAAATCAAAATGTCATTGATAAACACAATCACAAACATGTCAAGATATTTTCAAAGCATTCTATTCATCAAGTCCATACATGCGGATGGAGAATTAGTCAAACCATATAACATTACAAAAAAAACTCATAATGACCATATTGAGTCCGAAAATCCATCTTCGGAATGTCATCTTTCTTCACCTTCAATTGGTGATAACCTAGATGGAGGTCGATCTTAGAGAAGTAACTCACACTTTGGAGTTGACCGAACAAATCATCTATCCTTGGAAGAGGATACCTATTCTTTGTGGTAACCTTTTTCAATTGTCGATATTCAATACACATGTGAATGGAACTGTCTTTTGTATGAACAAACAAACCAGGAGCACCAAATGAAGAGATTCTTGATCGAATGAAACCCTTATCCAACAAATCTTTCAATTGCTCCTTTAATTCTTTACGTTTTTTCAAAGCTATAGGTAAAGAGGAATATAATGTCAATACAAAAGTCTATTTCCCTTCCGGGAGGAACATGGGGTAGATCATCGGGCAACATTTCCAGTTTTTCATTAACAACAACAACTGACTCAAGAATAGAGGTTTCAGAATCCATATCCCTAGCTTGAACAAGATGATATATGCAACCCTTAGAAATAATTTTTCTATCTTAAGATAAGAAACAAACTGAACCTTAGGCATAGAATTTCCCTATTTCCACTTTAGGGCGGGCTCATTAGGAAATTGAAACTTAACCACTCGGGTCCTTCAATCAGCAAAACCATAACAAGAATGGAGACATCCTTACCAAGAATAAAAACAAAATATAACATATCCAACTCTATTAGATCAACATAAGTGAATCTATGGGATAAAGAGACGAGACAACTTTTATAGACTCTCTTAGTCACAATAGATTCACCAAAAGGTGTAGAGTCAGAAAAAGGGTTTATCAACACATCTAGAAGAACATCAAACCTCTTTGACACATATGACGTATCAAAAGACAATATAGCACTGGGATCAAGCAAAACATAAACATCAAGGTGAAAGATTTTCAACATATAGGTAACCAAATCAGGAGAACCGTCTTGGTCATGACAAGTTTGAAGTGCATATAATCCATTTATCTTTGGAGCACATGAACTCGAACCACTAGACTGAGCTTACCTACCATCATTTCCTTTGTCAGTTCTAGACGGACAATCTCTCAAGTGGTGACCACTTTTACCACAACAAAAGTAATTATCCGTACGCAACCAACATTTTCTTGATTGACTATTGCCACACATTTGTCATGCGGGAACCGAAGAACCATTTCCACCACCATTCCCTCCTTGAGGCCTAGGGTTAGATACCCTATCTTTGTTGAACTTTGAAGTCGGATCATTGGAGGAACCTTTACCGAAATCCTTTGTTGGAACCTAGAACGACCATGCTCATCGAACCTTCAATGTAAAAAGTCACTATCACCGGTCTTTACCCTCTTTGCCTTTTTAGACCTTTTTCCTGAGTTTATTTGAGCATGAATCATTAGATGAGAGATGTCCATTTCCTTAAAGAGCATGTCGGCACGACATTCCTTAATCCTCATTTTGGATACACCCAAAACAAGATTGCTCATCTTTTCCCTAGGATCGTCAACCATAGTAGGAGAATACCTAGGCATTTGTGTGAATTTCAAGGCATACTCCTTTACCCTCATATTCCCTTGAGGAATGTTAATAAACTCAAGAACCTTTGACTCCCACATCCCAAGGTAAAAGAACCTACCAAGGAAAGCAACCTTAAACTTTTCCCAATCGCGAGGACCACATCAACCGCCCTCTCTTCCTTCCACTATTTGAAACAAACTTGAGAAACACCTTTAAGTTGATAAGTTGCCAATTCCACCTTTTCCACCGGCGTCACTCCCTTGATCATTAAAATCATGTACACCACATCAATGAACTGTTGAGGATCTTCCTCAACCTTGGAACCATAAAACTCCGGGGTATTCATTCTAGTGATGTTACCGCCGTACCCACATTTGGGTTCACGGGACCACAACCTCTCTATTGGCTTGAGCCGCCATGGATTGAGCCAACACTTGTAAACTAACTTGAAACTCCACATTAATCACTTGTTCGGTAAAAGGATCAGGCTGAATTTGTGGAGCTTTTGGATGAGCTTGAAGAGCTCCTCGTTCCAGATTCAAATTCAAATTCCTTCTAACGTATGCTCTTCAAGAGGCTGTATCCTAAAAAGCATCGAATAAGGATTAGAAGAGACACATATAAAGTTAAACTCTATCGCATGACTTTAGAGTGAAGAAATAAGTGCAAATTCTTAAATGTCTTATATCTTCCTTTTTATGGTGCGCTTCAAACTTATGAACAAGAGTATACTCGATTTGCCTTATGAGACATCCTAGGACCTTTCTAAACTTTTTGCTTTAATACCTAGTTTGTAATCACCAAAAGTATACCCTAGGTGTAACATGGTGTATAGAATCACGAGAGGTCCTAAACAAGCCACTTAGCATACATCATACAAGATATTAGAAATAAAGACTTTAAAATATAGCATTTCATATATCAAAAGAGCTTTACAAAGTGCAAGTCCAACATAAGTCTCAACAAGCCATCTAATAGAAATGTTATCCATGTCTCCAAACTTAACACCTCCATTAAGTTTTCCATCTACGGCCCATAAAATATTCCTTAGTCTTGAGAGAATTTTGGAGTGAATTTGGGGAAATTTAGGAGAATGAATAGAAAATGGTGAGTTAGGGCATAAAAGCTTTATATAAGACTTAGGTTAGAAGGTTAAACAATGTAGTTTTGATGTAAAACAGTTAGGGGAAAGGCTCAAAAGCCCTTTAAAATAATTGTCGGATCCTTTTAACGGCTTGGACCTATGGCCTGTAAAACTTCCTAGGAAAGTACTGGTCAACCGTAGAAAAGCTTAGAAACTATTATTTTGGAACAAATTTTGACGGGTCCAGTCTCGGCTCGTAGGTCATCCTACAGACCATAGCCACCAACCATAGAAACAGACTTTAACCTTCTTCACTAAGTCTAGGACTCACCTACGAGACCTATCTACGACTCGACATAGGATGACATACCGTTCTAGTGAACCGTTAAAGAAGTACTGGACTTGATTTTGGAAAATTCTTTTCCCCTTCCTACGATTTCCATCTACGGTCCATTGAAGCTTCTACAGTTCGTAGTTCAGACCTTTAGACATAACCTGCAACCCAAAACCTTTTTTTCTTTCTTTTATTAAATTCTGAGGTCTTCCAGTATTCTAACGTAGAAATACTTTAAATTATAAGTAATTCTAATTTAGCAGAAAAAAACATTAAATAAAATCCTTTTTATAGTTTGTGGAAAATAGTTTGTTTTATCAACAAATGAGTCATTATCATTTTTTCTCAATAATATCTTTTCTTCATCTTCGATCCATCTCCATTGTTCGTTCAACAATGATAAAGTCAACATCGATTGTATTAGAATTTCAACACACCATAATCTTTTCTGCGTTAGTGAAAGAAGGATTAAGTATTTAGATGAGTTAAAAGGGAATGTGGGTTAGATAAATCAAATTTATGTGAGTTTTTAAAATTGCCTGATTCAATTAGTGATGTGATGCATTCATGCTTGGTCATGAATAAAAGTGGTATGCCACAATCATCAAAATTTATCGTTCATAAATAGTGACACAAGTGGGTTCTTGTCACTCCCCAAGTCCCATTGAGATAGACAGGCACCCGTTGCCCTAAAGTACCGAGAGAACCAACTTATGACTTGTGTTAATCATACATGCAACTATGATAATTATAAATCTGTTATGAGTATAGACCAAATACCTTGATAAAAGACAAACATATATAGGCCCAATCATGTTGTACTTTGACATTTAGTCTACAAAGCCTCTAAAAGATAGATACTTAACATAGGTCGGGTCATGAACCCGCCATACCCTTAACTATAACTAGTTTTACGGCACGTGTGTTGCAGGTGCGTATTGTATATATAGTATACGATGTTGTAAATAGAATTAATATTACTAAATTAAAGCTTTTTAGTAAATAATTATAATTTTAAAAACATAGGACAAGTGCTTTTAAATGATTAATAAAGATTGTCATAGAGTTACTTGTATTTAGAGATCAAAATGACCACATATTATTGAAACATTTCAAAATACATTCAAAGTTTAAATATGGGGAGAAAGTGTCATTTCTTTAGTAGTAGTATTGTTTACTTTACTCTATTTTGTAAGCAAATCTAACCAACAAAATTTTAAAACAATATCACCAATAGTCTTTCCTCTTGAGGTTATGAACATAAATGATGGACACCATTTAAGTATAATTTTTCTGTTAAATATTCATGCTTGAAATTTAGTATGTGCATGACACTAATGAGGATTACGATAGATATTTCAATATTTTATCTTTATACATGATCTATCTTTTACCAATTAATATTTTAGTAAGACTATCATCGAGAGGTAATTCTACAAAAAACAAGATACTTTATTGTTATAACGAATGATGCTTAAATTGAGGTTTGAGTGTATGTCAAATATTTAGTTTGACCAATTCTTTGTTTTAGATATACATATATATTTCAGTAGCATAATTTAATATTAATATATGAACAACAACACCTTTGGTGAAAAATATTTCATTTCTTTAATTTTCTACCTTATCTTTGTAGAATTGTAGTCTTCCCCTTTTTACTGCCGCATGCATATCATATAATTGTTGTCTAATAAAAGTATCTAGAATCTTATAGAAGTTGTATAGTGATATAATATATTAAACCTTTTCAATAATAAAAATTAATAGATAAATAAAATTTAAAGTATTGTTTCTAGAATCTTTAACTTGATTTAAGATTATTTAATGGTCAATCACTATTTTCTTATCTATTTTTATATAACTAACAAGGAATGTATCTTGTGACATAAAATTTTCTCAAATTCAAATGAACACAAAATAATAGGAAAACTCTTGCCACAAGGAATGTCATTGCCTTTCGGTTGTTCTACGATATTCCTTGGAGGATGGAACCTTTCTGTTGACCTAACTTTCCAGTGAGCGGACCTATGGAACGATACATAGCCAATGAAGAAGGAAGACGAAAATATATTTTCATGCTATATTCACTATAGTGTTCCATTTCATTAAAATCTCTTGTCACCAACAGTTTACTTTCTTCTTTCATTTTTACTTACATATCTATTAAAAATAATTATTATCATGTCTATATTATCATATTATAAGTAAAAGTGAAAATCTATTTTTGAAATAGTGGATTTAACATCAAAACTAATGATTCAATGGACAACGTTGATGCCCGTTGATTTAGCAAAATCAGAAAGAAACTGCTTCATTTGATGGTAAAAATATAAAAAATAAAAAACCAAAGAAGAATATCTTACTCAAATCATGTGACTTTTTTCATATTTGTTTATTATTATTGTTTTTCCCACAACTTTTTGTCACTGTTAACTCGTGGAAAATGTAAGAAAAAATACAAGTGTGAATTTTTGAATGATTTGCTCTAATTTGTTCACCAACTATTTCTTATGTGGTACCTCAAATTTCGTTGAATTGTGAACTTAATCAACTGTTGCAAATAACCCTTAGATTTTTAAAAAAGTAGAAGAGTAGAAAACTTTCAAAAATCGTAGTTTAAATGTGAGAGAAACCCTTTATTTATACTAACAAATAGTAGTATGAATAGGTGCTAATTGTTCCTTATCAGAAAAGTTACAACCTTTCGAAAAAGTCACTGCTTATCGGGAAAATCACAACTCATCGGAAAAGACACAATCCTTCGGAAAAGTCACAACCCTTTTAAAAAACCACAACCCTTAGGAAAAGTCACAATTCATCGAAAAAGGCACAACCCTTCGGAAAAGTCACAACCCTTTGAAAAAATCACAAACCTTCGGAAAAGTCACAACTCATCGAAAATGTCAAAACCCGTTAGAAAAGTCGCAACCTTTTGGAAAAGTCACATCTCTTTGAAAAAATCACAACCCTTTAATATGAAAGGGTATCTACATTTAATATAATACAAATAATTAAATTAATAAATAAAATAAATTGAGTACTTTTAATTGGGGGTATTATAGTAATTCAACATTCAATTTAGGAGTTCATGCTTTTAAGGTAATATAGATATAACATCAAAAATATTTTAGAGACTCGGAAAGCCCCGAATGAACATGGAGATCCCTAAAGGCCACTGAGTATCAGTGCTTATATAGGACAAATTCTATTAGGTTGAGTGTCTATACTTGCGGCATGAAACACAATGTCCCCGTGAGGAATGTCAGTACACAGTAATGTACTGAATATGTAAGGCATATAGTATCCATATGTAAAATAAGGGCTCAAGAGAAATAAAGTAAAATGTACAAATATTCTGTATAGATATGGATAAGAGACAACATTTGCTTATACTTGTGGAATCATGTACATTACACTCACATTTGTTATACTTGTGGAATCATGTACTTTATATTCGTTTCTTGAGTTTAACTCAACTTTGCTTTATAGATTTTGTAGCATGTGACACAATGACCAACTAATGAGTGGTAAAAGAGGATGACCCATGCTATGCATTTTAACTCCTGGGAAGCAGTCCTCATAAATATACAAATTGGGATTGATCCATGCTGGACTTTTGGCCTCTAGGCGTCCACCCATAATAATATAGATTGGGATTGGCCCATGCTAGATATTTTAACCCTTGAGCTGCCACCCATAATTAGATAGATTCACTTTACCTCGTCTCTTTAATCTTTGAGATTGTTCTTTTGATGTTCATAACTCTTTTGAGATTTACGGTTATATACCATTGATGTGGGCATGTGAATAAATTAATTGAGGCAGAAACAATGATATAGGAAGCAAACATAACTTTATTGTGATAATTAGGAACTCATATGACTCATAAACTTCATTGGGAACAAAGAATATATACATATGATCCATGAAGGTGTGTGGAAAGTAAGGACCCGTAGCAAATGATTCATTAAGCTGTTTAATAAGTGAGCAAGTGATTTTGCTTAAAAGACGCTTCATTTAAAACATATTTGGACCTATCGCATGGGGCACACACGTATTTGAAATAGAGACGTAACTTCTCAAATGGAGAATCAAAAACTGTATAAGATGATATGATAGCTAAATACTTAGAAGACCATCTCAAATGAGGGAGTGCATAAACCCAAATAAGTGTTGTACATTCCACGCAAGCACATATAAATAAATAATGGACATAATGTGTATCTGACATATAAATACTTGTAACATGTATAATATAGGGTCCTATTGACTTAATGAACCTCATTTTACTTGGTGGATAACTCATGAAACTTACTGTTTAAAGTACCTTTGTCAAAATAGTATGTTGGTAGTATTAACACACCAATATTAGATAATGAACACATAGAGAAGTAGATTGACAGACTTTTGAAAACTTGGACACTATCAGGAAGATCGGTAGCTATATTGAAGATTGTACACCCTGACATTGTATCTTTTACCTAAGGATCACTTAGGGATCTCAATGTGTTGGTACATGGAATAAATGACTTCATGTCAAAAGATATGGAATCAAATAGTCTTACATACCTCAATTCTCAATTCATATAGCTTACGAAGTGTGAACTTGTCCTTTAACGTGATAATCTTCATCTACAACAAACAATTAATAAGCCTAATATTAGCAGGTAACCAACCAATTCGGGATATTTCAACTCATCAAAATAGTAGCCAGGCAGCCAGCCCATAATCCTTCTAATTGAGTGTGTTCTTTCACACATTATGTCCCTTATAGTTATTTACATGAAACAACCTTCCCATGAGGTTTTTCGGCACTCCACAATCTTCATAATATACATATAACAGTACCAAGCTGGGACGGGCAGAAAGCTTACAAAAACTTTAATTTTAATGGTGTATCACCACAACTTATAAATCTGCCCCCTAACAGCTTTCCCCAATCATTCTCTAAGTATATATATGACCTCCCATAAACAAATAAATACAATAACAGGCCTCAACATCCCAAAACAAACAAAAAGACTTGATATCAGGGCTTTCAATCACCATCCCACGAGTTCCAATAAACAAGTATGTCTAGAATTCTCAGATAAACTAATAACAAGAGGTTGTAGAAGCGACTTACCTTGGATATCTTAATCTCTTGTTCTCCTTCAATTACTGTTTTTTGTCACCTTCTCTTTATCTTTGAAAGAGAGTGGAAGAACCTTGGCCGCCAACACATATAGCTATCTCTGTTTCACTCCCCTTGAAGAACTGTCCAATATACTTGACGCAATAGAGGAGAGAAGGTGATCTTGTATCCGATTTAGAAGAAAAAAGATGAAAAATACTTAGAACCTTAAAGGGAATGTTTGGGCAGTTGTTTAATCTTTGGGGAGAAGAATATATGAGCTTGAGAGACTTAGAAATTGATTAGAGGAAATGATATGTTTGTATAAGATTTTTTGGCCTTAATATGCTCTCTTTTTCCACCTCTCTTGTAGTTCATTTGAAGCCACCATGTCTCTTTAATTTAGGCCACACTTTAAGTAGGTGATTCACCTACTTCTACATTCAAATTATTTCTTGTGAGCTTGGACAGATTGGGCTTTAGACTGCCATTCTTTTTCATTTTTTTTCCCTTCCTTGGAAAGATTGGGCTTCAAATTGATCAATTAATGTAGACCTTCATATGGCCCATAATTTAAAGCATGTGACGCACCTGCTTGGTCCTTTTAACTTGGTCCATATACCTTAAGTATGTGATGCACCTACTTGTCACCTACTAGCTTAATTTATTCAAGCAAGCACCTCACTTATTTAACACCATTTTCTAGATCTTAGTTTCATTACAAAATCTTAACACTACTAAAAAGTTGACCACTTATGACTTTAACTTCAAATACCACCTTTTACTATCTCGAGTTTAATATTTTTTCATGTTCACTTAGTTGTGTAAGTGTTGGAAGGTACGGGGTATTACATTATCCCCTCCATTGGATCATTCGTCCTCGAATGAGAGGTGTCGCTCAAAACAAGGTGAACTATGTTTATTTTTCAAAAAAATTCTAGAGTTACCTTTGTAAATCAAACTAGCTAAAACATATCAGCTGACCAAAAGCACATTTTGGCAAGTCTCATAGGGCGTTACAGCAAATGTAGCACATGTAATAATCAAATGACAAGTAAGTCTCCTCTTAGCCACATATAATCAAGTAACAATTATGTACAACAAAATTTAAAATTTTCTCTCCTTTTTATAAACCAGCCTAACAAATACTTGGAATACGAGAATTGCAAATATTTGAATAGGTTAACTAATGTGAAACAAACCTTTGAACAAGTTGATATATGCATATGTTATAATCGTGTAAGAAAGACACATAATATAAGAACATAAAAACTTTTCCTATCATTTTCTACATACTAGTTTTTCGACACGTGCATTGTACATGATTAACAATTCAGAAAATTTAAGCGAAGATTTGAATAATAAGCTTTGCACAAAATAATATTGCAGATTCTATTGTGAATGTTCAATGTGGATCATCATACATATATCTTATTCACACGAACCTATGAAGATGGTCAATGAAAATTTTTATTAGTTAAATGCAATAATGTATATATTTATTTCAATTTGATGAGGTTCAATCATGTAATTAGTCGTATCTCACTAATATTACCTTATAGACGATATTTGTTATGTATTTTTCTTGTGATCTAACAAGATATGTTTTGCACGTGTATTCCACTTAATATGATTAGATGTCATATGAACATGTGGAGAACAACTACATTTCATTTTTTAGAACTATTTTTGTATATTAATTTTTATTTTATAAGTTATAACATAATAGATGACGTTCTTTTTGTTGGCTCTCATATTTGACTTTTCGATTGACTGTGTACATAAATCAAATATAGTTATTTGACTATCCATAGTTAACTGAGAAAGGCTTCCTTTTTTTTACTGAAAAAACTAAAAATTAAAATTAAAGAATATATTCTAGCTGTGAAATCATATATATAATCACCTATTTATCTTACACCAACAAAGATAAAGTTCATATACTTGTAAACAATTTTAAATTTATTCAACCAAGCATGATTTGTCCCAGGAAAAATAGCAACACTGTGTTATCACATATATAGGGGTGGTATAATAATATAAAAAATTATTGGTCAAAATTTAATATATGGAAAGATGAAACATAGAAATAATTAATGTTATAACTATGAGAATTCATAATATTATAACTAAAGAGTGTAAAAGAGTGTGAATAACATTTGCAATAATTAGTAATAACTAAGAGAATTTATAATGTTACAACTAAGGAATTAATGTGCAATATATGAATTTCTAATAAATTTTATACTTACATAAATAAATAGGACTTTTAATTAATGTTAATATTTTTTATAGTTATTATATTTTAATTTAGTATAGGGACAAAATGAAATTTTTTATTCCATATTATTGAAATTTAATAATTTTTGAAACATAGTCAGAAACATATATCTACATCACAAGAAAACTTGTTAACAAAAACAAATGAATTTAGATCCTACCTCGTGTTAACTTCATATATTGGAACATTACATACTATTGTATATACTAAGCAAAAAAATAATTATTAT
This sequence comes from Solanum lignicaule, assembly GCA_029582545.1. Lineage (NCBI taxonomy): Eukaryota > Viridiplantae > Streptophyta > Magnoliopsida > Solanales > Solanaceae > Solanum > Solanum lignicaule. The sequence continues at coordinate 25,525 of JAJOOF010010944.1, forward strand.
ATCATCATAATTATTTTTCTCAAGTATTCAAGGTTAAGGAATATACCCTCTTACGATAGAACAATTTACTTCATCATAATAGTGGTACCTCATATTCCGCTAAACTTCGAACTCACTCAATGACAATAAATCGCACTAATTTTTTTGAAAATTCAAGAAGAAGAAGAGTAGAAGATTAAAAAAAATTGTGGTTGAAAAATGAGAGGAAACTCCTCAATTTATAGTCAACAAATGATAGTATGAACAAGTGTTTTTTGTGTCTTATATGAAAAGTCATGACCTTTCCAAGAAGTCACAACCCTTTGGAAAAGTCACAACTTATTGAAAAAGTCACAACTATTTGAAAAAGTCACAACTCTTTGGAAAAGTCACAACTTATCGAAAAATCACAACCCTTTGAAAAAAGTCACACTTATCAGAAAAGTCACAACTCATCGAAAAAGTCACAACCTAAGTTAGGGATATTATAGTAATTTAACATTCAAGTTAGAAGTTTATGTTTTTAAGGTAATATAGATAGATATAGATATAGATAGATAGATAGATAGATAGATAAGGGATGTACTTAAATTTAATAGGTTCCCAACTTTTTCTGGAAATTTTTTGACTTCATCTCAATATGGGCGAAACTTTATCCGAACGTATTTAATACTTAAGTTAATAAGAACAGAGGGGTATAACATATTAATGCATAAGCCACATGAAGCCTATGACACATAAGCAAGCAGGCATGTGTGAAAATGAGCCATAAAGAAGTAATTTTAGCATACTAAAAAGTGTGCATAAGAGACATACGATGCATATAGACATTTGAGTTATAAGAACATATGTTGTTAAAGTAAGTAATATATAAGCAAGTGAGCTATATAGCATGTGAGAAAATGAACTGTAAGACATTTAGCACATGGGAAGGTGAATTACAAACAAGTTATTACATAAGAATTTGGAGTACGATATATGTTGTTATAAATCACATGATCACGTGGACTATCACATGAATAAATATACTTCATAAAATATGAGAAAGTGTGTGACACATGAATAAATAAACTTTGGGGCCTATAATGTTTTAAAAAGTAGGCTATAAAACATCTAACATATAGGTAGATGGTCTATGGAGCATATGATATATAGACAAGTAACTTGTGGTACATATAACCCATGAGCAAGTAATTTATACTGTGTATAACATATGAAACATTAATGTATAATGAATATAAAAAATAGACAAGTGATTTATGGCAAGTTATTGGAGAAATAAGGCAACATCCTATAAAACGTATAGCATTAAGCGAGCAAATAACACCCACATGCAAGTGTTTTATGACATATGTAACATGTGTGAAAATGATCCATAAAGGGTAGATGAGTACAAATAGTTGAGATATAGGATATATAACATGTATAATTGTATAGGCAATCAGAGACTTTGAAACAAGGAGACATCCTATATAAACACTCCACCATATCTTAAGTACAATGCTACTACCCCTAGTTCTAATTCCTAGGTGCAGTTTCACTTGATTTTGTTTACTCACCTCAAAATATATGCAATTGATTTTCCATGTTGTCTTTTAATTATTGAGAAATTTTCTCACAAGTGTTCCGACCATTAGCGTCGAGCAGCTTTCTTAGTAAATCAAATATTGGGGGCAAGGGTAGGAGAAGTCTTATATAATCTTCTATAGGAATGAGGATCTAAGACTAACTATGCCTTTGTTACTAGTCTTGAGGTTTGATACCTTATTATGGTTTAAATAAGTTAATGTACAAATGAATCTTGAGGGCATCATAATCAATGAAATTTTTTCCACTTTACCAATTACACATAATATACATGCAAACTCATAACATGATTTTATAACACATAAGGGTTAACCACTTTGTCCCAACAAGTTAGGCATGTCCTAGCGAATGGATTTTCTGTAATGATATACCAAGTGAGTGTGCTCGAACCCTTTTCCATGCAAAAAAACCAAATAAGAACAACTGGAACCATCCTATACTTCGGTTGACCTATGATTGCAACTTTATTTAGTTTTCTCCATACATATCACTACAAAAAACCCCAAATTGCCAACAGATTTTCCTAACAACTTAAGTTGGTTAGTATTTTACTAACAAATTACCAACATATTTCTAACCGAATTATTTTTGAAAACTTAACAACAAAATTCTAACAGATTACAAACAAAATTATTACCAACTAAGTATTTTAGTCGGTAAATACGGCGGGGAAAATGGCGCCAAATTTAGCAACTTTCTATTAATGGATTACCAACGGATATATTATTAATGCACATCTTTTGTTAGTAATATTACCAACGAAGTATATATCAGTTGGTAAATATGACAAAAAAATTATTTATATAATTTATTAACAAATTACCAATGAATTACTAACAAACCATTTACCAATGACGGTATTTTATTTCTAAATTACCAACCAAATATAAATGTGTTGGTAAATTAGTAACGAAATGTAATTTGTTGGTAAACTTGCCAACAAATATCTAATCAGTTAGAAATTTTGCCGACGAATAAAGATTGTAGTTTGTAAATTACTAACATAATGTAAATAGCTGGTAATATACCAACTGATCATTAATCCACTGGTAATATTTACCAACATATTAATTTTTAGTTGGTAATATTACACATGAATGTTTAGTTGGATAGTAACTATTAGCAACTGTGATAAAATTTATCGGTAAATTATTAAATTACTAACTGAGATTTGATTAGTTGGTAAATTTACCAATTGAGAAGCTAAATTGCTTGGTAAATCATCATCGATCTAGTGTTGAAACAAAGTAAATTTAATGATGTAATACTGAATCAATATTTTCCCCTAATTTTAAGCTTTAGTGATATATTTAATGATATATATCAATTGTAATTTTGTAAAGACTAGCATTTAGTAATAAATTTATCTTTTACTTACATATATTGTTACATTCACTAATAATATTACTAATTTTGTCGATCCAAAATTTATCATGACTGCCTTTTAATTCCTTCTTGAAAGAAACAAATGGGTGAAAATCATTTCCCCCCCTGAAGTTTTCTTTAAAATTCAAACTCCCCTCCGGCCCAACTTTAAACAATAATCATCGCCCTCCCTTTTATCAAAATCCGTCCATTGACCGGCAACGTTAAAAATTTGATCAATGACTATAAGGGCAAATAGTAATTTTCACTATCTTAACACTTAATGGGGTGCCCTAACAAATAAATGTTTGTTTCATCTTCTACAACAACAACTCTTCTCTTTGTTGTTCAGTTGAAGCACATGATCAATAAAAAAAATATTCATCTTCACCCTTTCAAAATCAAGGTAAACTTTTATTTACAATTCTTTAGTTTTGTACCAATTTATTTGCATATTGAATTTCCTTTTTTTTTGTTATCAATTAATGGATTAGCCTTTTTTCTTTGATATGTAGAGTCAATGATCATTGTATTTTCTTTGTTTCTTCAAACTGAATTTTAAGAGTGTGAAAGTGACATATTAATTAAGTATATTTTAAAAAGTGTTTTGCAGATTTTCTGATATTGCATAATGTATATGATGATTTCCTTTTTCCTAGACATTATTTTTTTATATCTTTTTTTTTGCTTTAAAATAGACCAAATTACACTTAATCTATTGTATTATTTCTGGGATGTCATTCACCTTATCAATACATTATCTTGATAAATGCTACCTAGTTTTTAATGTGACTAATAATTGCTATATATGTGATATTGAATTTGTTAGAAGATGCTCATAATATGTAATAGGAGGTCCTTCTACTTTGTTAGGAAAAACCACTTGCTTAGAAGCGATTCATACAAATACTGGTGGTACAATAAAAGTGGATAATGATACAAATTTAAGAATATTATTCAATACGTACAATAATTTGGAGAAGACAGAGGTTCACAAAAATATGAATATAATAGATGAAAATCCTGATCAAAATGTGACTTTTGTCAATATTTTTAATAAATGGGCTCAAAATATAATTTTTTTCAATGTAGTTAGCTCTAGAAGGGTATTTTTGGTCTAATAGGATAGTTGGTTCGGGTTTTGTGGCTTTCATATTTAATTTGTACCGTTTGGCATTTTAACTTTTAAGTTTTGGCCAAAATTTTACTTTGGTCAATATTTTTGGTAAAGGTGCTCGGATGAGAATTCTGTCAGCGCGGTTAGCTCCGGAAGATTTTTTTATCTAATAGGTTGGTTAGGTAGAGTTTTGAGGATTTTATTTTTAGTTTGTGTCGTTAGCCATTTTAACTTTTATGTTTTTGCAAAAATTGAACTTCTGTCAATATATTTGGTAAACATGGCCAGATGAGAATTTTGTCAGCGTAGTTGTATCTGGAAGGTTATTTTTGTCTAATAGGATGGCTTGTTTTGGTTTAGAGGTTTTCGTTTTCAGTTTGTGCCGGTAGGCGTTTTAACTTTTAGCTTTTGGCCAAAATTTGACTTTGGTCAATATTTTTTGCAAAGGTACTCAAATGAGAATTATGTAAGCGCAGTTAGCTTCGTAATGTCATTTTTTATCTAATAGGATGGTTGGTTAAGATTTTGAGGCCTCCATTTTCAGTTTGTGTTGTTAGGCGTTTTAACTTTTATGTTTTGGCCAAAATTTAGATTTGGTCAATATTTTTTGTAAACGTGCTCAAATTAAGGTCATTTTAAGTCTAGTAGGATGATTGGTTTGGATTTTGAGGCTTTCATTTTAAGTTATTACCGTAAGGTGTTTTAACTTTTATGTTTTGGCAAAAAGTTGAATTTGGTCAATATTTTTGGGAAACATGCTCAAATTGGAATTTCGTCAGCGCACTTTGCTCTGGAATCTCATTTTTTGTCTTATGGGATTGTTGGTTTGGATTTGGAGGTTTTCATTTTCAGTTTGTGTAGTTAGGCGTTTTAACTTTTAACTTTTGGCCAAAATTTGACTTTTATTAAAAAAAATTGTAAACGTGCTCAAATGAGAATTCTGTCAACGCGATTAGGTTCGTAAGGTCATTTCTTATCTAATAGGATGGTTGGTTCATGTTAAGAGGCTTCAATTTTCAGTTTGTGCTATTAGGCATTTTAACTTTTAAGTTTTGGCGAAAATTTGAATTTGATCAATATTTTTGGGAAAGATGCTCAAATTGGAATTTCGTCTGCGCGGTTAGCTCTGGAAAGTCATGTTTTGGTCTAATAGGATGGTTTGTTTGGGTTTCGAGGTTTACATTTATAGTTTGTACCATACGATGTTTTAACTTTTAACTTTTGGCCAAAATTTGACTTTGCTTAACATATATAAACGTGCTCATATGGGAATTTCGTCAGCACAGTTAGATTCGAAAGGTCATTTTTTATTTGGTAGGATGTTTGGTTCAGGTTTTGAGGCTTCCATTTTTAGATTGTGCTGTTAGGCATTTTAACTTTTATGTTTTTGCCAAAATTTAAATTTGGTCAATATTTTTGGTGAACGTGCTTGATTTTAACGGTTCAAGCACACCTCATCCAACTCTAGATGTCAACGATCGTAAATCAGTATAAAACCCAACTAAATGAGTTGGGATTGAATCCCACAGGGAGCGATACGTGTTTAGAATTCAATTAAGAAGTATGAATGCGTTCTAGTCAGCCATATGAATAAACATTATCGGAAAAAGCATTAAACAAATTAAAGGGTTGACACGAATGTCAGATGGGGGTTTTGGTTGTGATTATCAACTACGAACAGTCACAAACGATTTGAAATAACAAGAGGGAGATAGATTCTCGGGATGTGATTGATTATAGGCAAATATAGGAATATGGGTAATTGCAACTACTAGTCAATAACTAAATATTAGTGTGTAGGCTAGACTATAAGGGAGATAGTTTTCTCTCGAACAACTACCCCGAATCAGGTGATTTCTTTCGAACATCAACAAGCATGAAAATGAAAAATAGCCTACACCTTAATCCATTCACTCTTTCGAGCTAAATGTGTGGGATTGGGTTTAGGATTCACTCTTTCAAGCTAAACCCAAATCAACCCAATACCCACAAACCATTAATCAATAACTTTAGTTCTAAAACCTCTCTCGAGCACGCCAAGAACATAAATATAGAACTGCATTTCCAACTACAATTCTTAAATTAAACCATAATTAATTATTAAACTCACTTTTAAATAGCATTTAAACCAGCAATTAGCAATACCCATAAACTAATTCAGCCTATAATCACATGATCACACCTCAAGAATTGGGGTTTTAGCCAAGCATCATAAAAAGGTAAAAACTATTACCGAATCGCTTATCCATCAACTGGGTAAGAGAGATTTAGTTTTTACAATGCTAAATTTGAAGAAAATCTGAAAACCCACTTCCAACTTCTCCAAATAGAATTTGTGAAATCTTCCAAGCTAAGGAAAACTCTAGAGAAAAGTCTTCTAAAACTCAGTTCTAATGTCTAACCAAAATATCCAAGATGAATAATCATGAACTAAATGTTCAAAATCTAATTTATAATTGCCGAATATAGGCTACGAAATCCCATTTGGCAAAGTAAGTCGGGCTCGCCGAATCACTCGGCGAGCTGCCCTTTGACCTCTTTCATCACCTTGGGATTCAGCATCCTCAAGGCCTGTAATTTTGGGCAATCTACCTTGGCTTCGCGGAACTACTCTGCAATCCAGAAACTGCTCCTTTTCGTCGCCAACTTGGTTCTTTCCTTCAGGGCTTGACACACTGAAACTTTAGGCTGTCAGAAATCCACTCGGCGATTCGCCAAGTGACCTTGGCGATCACCAGGCTCACCCTTCTTCATTTTTTCAGTTTGTTTTGTTTTTTTTTCCCCGTTAGTGTCCTTGCTTTGTTCCTCGATCTATGTACCTGAAAATCAAGGATTTAACATCAGTTTATGGCACAAATTAAGCATTTGAGGACACTAAATCTATATAAACAAAGCCTAAATGAGTCCAAATCTCGGACTGATCAACACCCCCCAACTTAAACTTTTGCTTGTCCCCAAGTAAAACTCAAGTTCACCAATCCAGTAAGGATGTCTCAAACTGTGCTATATAAGACTCAATCATCAATGAACACAACAAGACTCAAGTTACTTATTCAAGGATCAATTGTGCACTCAAAGATTCAAGTTGTGACTTGCCATTATCAAAGATGCTCAAGTTCACAATTCTTGCTTCAAATGCAAGTTCAAACTCAACAAAGGTACTCAAATTCCCTCACAACAAAGTTTATTCCATATTCACACACAATTTCTCAACAATTCATAGTTCCAAAATCATATACGACTCTCACACTCACAAAGATGAAAACATGCATGACTTCACCTATAGGTTTTCCCTTATTTTCCAATCAATATCCGTTTCAGCTCACTCAAGATCAAAAAGGTCTTTCAAGGCTTGTAACAGGGCTGGGTGTAAAGGTATGGTCATTTAGGCTTAGTGGTTACTACCCTCATGAAATGTGGTCCTAACATCACTTTCTTCCTTTTCTTCGACATTTTGATAATGTTCATAATTCACCCCATTGTTCACTTTCACATGGACTTCCGGATACCCCATTTCTTTTGCAATTTTCATCAGTTATTTCACAACTTTTTCAATTTTTTTATTTTTCTTTTCTTTCCTCTTTCTTTTTGTGTGGAGAGGTTCCATCATTTTCAAAACCATTGCTCAAAGGGGAATTTTTCACACTTTTGAATTACCTTCTCTTTTCACCACACCCCCAACTTAGGCTTTTGGCCTAAGTTGGCTATTTAAATAAACCACACTTCATGAGAGTTATGGGTGAATGGATAAAGAGGGGTCACATTTGTTCAAGTTTCTTCCAAGAAAAGGATAAGGCTCAAAGGGGTTCAAGCAAGGTTCATACATCTCATAAGGTTGGCGACAAAAAGAGGTATATTGTCAAATTGGTTCACTCTTGGAATTTGCTGCCTAAGATCATTTCAAGAGCTAGCATCACTTAGTCAATCGGACCAACGGGGCAAATTCTAGGTGTCATCACACAATGTTCAAGGTAAGCTCATCACACAAGGCATTGGAACCAATGAGACTTCACACTATCTAGCTAATGTGCAATGTTCATCACAAGAGACTCATTCGATAACCGGCTAGTCATAACGAGATGCAAAAAGTTCACACATTGTCTATGTAGCTTCATTTGGCCCCATCGTCGCCGCACATCCATTTCATTCAATTAAGAGAAATTTTCAAGTCATTGGTATTGATCATAACCGATACTCAAATTTATAAAAGAACAACCACAATCACACACAAAAGAGGCGGCACAAAATTTTAAAAATGGGTCAAAACCACTTCCATTCAAAACAAGGAGCCACAAGCTCAAATATCCACAAGATAGAATCAAAACACAATTAAAACACAAAACCCAATATATATACACAAAATGTAGTCACAAGAGGTGGGTATGGAAATACCTCACCCCACCCACAAAATAAAAATATTTGTCCTCAAATGCAACTAAAATAACTAAAAGTCAAAAAAATCAACAGAGATGGAGGTAAAAAATGATCATGTCTACTCAGTCGCTCCGTCTGTCGGGGCATCAATGTCCGGTGTCAAACTCTGGTCTTGGGCATCAGTGCCCGTGGTAACAGCAATACTGGCTCCACTAGAGCCTGCCATGGAAATATATCTCAACGAAGTCTGGATGGCTAACTGAACCATAGCCTCCTCAACCTCAGTCAGGCCCTCATAAGTGGTCACCTCCTGAACACTGAGATGCTCCTCATTAGTCTTAGCCTCTGACTCTGAAGCTACATCATTAGCTCTAACTTCATCTTCTGTGGTAGCCAGAGGCATATCAGAATAGGCTGGAATATCAGTCCCCAGGTCATCGGGGATCTCCACGATCCTAAAAATCATCGACAAATCAGTGGACTTCAGTTGGTCCACGTCCTTTCTCAACTCAGCAATTGCGGCCATTAAGGCCGTCAACTCATGAGTGGCTCTCTGCCCTCTCTCACACACCTCTATTCTTGCCGCAAGGGAATCAATAGAGTCTCTAAGAGGTGTCACAGCAGCAATGAGAGCTTTCTCAATCATCCCAGGGACTGTAGCCTCTACCCTAGAGGCACGCACATCAGTAGAATAGGCTAGATGCCATATTCGTAGTATCGTGGCCTGTGTGAGTAAAGGTCAGGATGCAGCAGAACCAGCAACAGACCTAGGAGGCGGGGGAACAGTAGAAGAACTCAAAGTCATAGAAAAGGTAGTAGTTGAGATACCTGAAGGCCTAGTGGCCGGAGTAGGCAATGCTGCCTCTGCAGGTAGTGTCTCAATGTCAACAGCCAGGGATGTATCCATCGGGGCTGCCTTCTTCTTCTAAGCCTCATCCTTCAAGTACTCGGCCTCAATATGCCAGATGTCAGTCGAGGAGGTGGGAATCACTTCCACGTCTGTCTTCTCATGACGTGGCACTCGGGCACGTCTGTACGACTCGGTGATCAACACCGGAAAAGGGCGAGACATATGGCGCTACCTGGCCCTCATGGCCATCTTCTGTCCAATGATCATACCTAAATTCATGCGATTCCCTGCAATGATGGATCCAATATAGGCTGCCTTTGTGTGGCGGAGGATAGACTTATTCTGGGACGGCATAAGTGTGCTACTGATAAAGCCGAACCAATACCTCACTCCCACATTAAGGTCTTTCTTCTCAATTTGCACTCCGGCCACGATCCACCTAGGAGTACTGTCAAATAAAAGAGGGGCCAACCATCCTTTCATATCCTCCAGGGATGTTTTTATGATCATGTGCTAGTAGTCATCTATAATGTTGTCAGTGCATCCCAATACAACGTTTATATCATCACGGTCAGAATTTACCTTTCTTCACCTGACAGCTACATGGTCTACTTGCTTGAATGTAGCATCATTCCTCTTTCCCTGTGGCATTAGAGCTCTATAGGCAGCGTAGAACTCCCGGACCCAATTAGGAATGTAAGAACCCCGTGGTTTCGTGAAGATCTCAAACTTGCGGGCCTTTAGGGTGTGCCATATTTCCGAGTATCGGTCGATCACACCATCTGTAGACAACCGCTTCTCATCAATGATAGTCCTCAGTCTTTCGGCCTTTAGTCTGTTGAGAGACGGGGGAGGAGAACCCTGTGCAGGTGGTATTGGGACCACAACCTTGTCTGGAACTGGAGGAGGCGGACTATTTTGTGGCATCGATATTCTAGATGGATCATTAATCCTCTTGGAGCGCATATCAGCTCTCCGGGCTAGTAGCAGTTGATCATCCCCAGGTTCAGAAATGTCACCTGAGGGTCTTGGTGTTTCCTCTCACTTTCAGAAATGGTGAGGTGAGTCGTGTAGACTCCCTCATTGTTGGAGCTGACCTTCGGTGATGGAGCTGCGGGCTCCTTGCCCTTTCTTTTTCCCTTCCTACCTATGGTAAGAAGTTTGGTCGCCTTTGCTTTGGATGCAGTTGCATCCTCATTGATTATGATTCCCTTTGCCTACTTGCGGGGTGACATGTCTCATCCCGGTACCTTGGTTCAGGCCATATCTGCAACATACATCAAAAAGAGTTAGAAATAATTCAAGAAAATTGTAGAAATCATGTTGTAGAAGGACTCATCGAACAATCGGTGAGTCGCCGAGTCACTTTGGCGAGCCTGATCAGGCTTTCCAAAAGGATCAGCTTGAAAAATTTCCAGAAACATGGCAGGTCGGCGAAGTGCAAGGCCCTTCGGTGAATCACCAACATCACTCGGCAAGCTCAGACTAGCCTGTAGAAATTAACAGTGTGTTTTAGGGGTTAGGGGCACATAAAGGGAGATCAAAGGACCTTTTGACGAGTCACCGAGTTCACTCGGCGAGCTCAGGCTTCTCGCCGAAATTTACATACTCTAACTCAGCCAAATCACAAAATTAAAGGCAATCAAGAGGGACGTTTGGGAATCACCGAACGGTTCGGCACGCTCGACCCAGCTCGCTAAATTGCCCAACGTGCCAAATTTCAATCCCATTTCCCAAATTCAAGCCCGCAGTCCTCGAAATAAAAATCAAACTACACACTTATGCAATTTAGCCCAGACCCAATTGACCCATTCCTCCGGGGTACTTAGACATCCCCTGGTTTGGTCAAAATTGGCCATTTAACGACTTTTACCCTTAAGAATAACGTCACACGCTCCATCATTGGGAAAGTACATCATGTAGTGCAATTAGGGGTTATTCAAACTTCACCCAACTAAACCCAACATAAATTTACCGCAACCCAACAACTTATGATCAATTTTAATGCACCAAACTCGGGAAATCAACATTTTAAGCAATTTAGGCACATTTATAAAACTAAGATGGGCAAATTAACATATCAACTACGATTTCAATATAGGCCCAGCACACAACAACAAGATTTTACCAAATGCATTCGAGTTCAACTACTAATCAAGAGTTCCGGCTTCGAAAACCAACCTTTAAGCCAAATGAAGAGTTTGAGATGCTAGGCGGTAGTGTAATCCAAATCCAAACATGAGATCAAGAGAAAAAAGAAAGTGAAATAGCAAAAATATGGGAAATATGGAGTGTGGGTGCGAGTGTATAGGGTTAGAAATGAGAGAATATGAAAGATTTTGAAATTTTAAACTCTTTGGCCTTTTAAAACCTTTCAGCTCCCAGCCCTTTCGATGGCATTAGTCGACTACGCTGAACCACTCGGCGATGCGCCGAGTGGTGAGTTATCTCGCCAATTTTTACAGGACCTCCATATAATTTGGGGGTCCAAATGGCGGACAAAATCGGGCTCGCCGACCTGTTCGGAGAGTCGCCGATTAATCTATTGGACCGCTGAGCTTTACAGACTTTCACTTCTGATTTTTGTGGGTCAAACAGTGGTCCTAGTCGGGCTTGCCGACCTCTTCGGGGAGTCACCGACTGGACTCTTGGCTCTCCAATCTGCACATTCTCAAACACTCTCCACTTTTCAACCTGCACAATCAACACTCGTTATTCAAAAACAAACACAAAGCATTAAAAACTTGGGTTGCCTCCCAAGAAACGCCATAGTTAATGTTGTGGCACTACATAATTACCTATTCAAGCTTCTATCATGGGGTTTGCCATAGTATCACTAGGAAACCCCCCCCCCCCTTGTTGACTTCGGCTAAGATGCAAAAAAATTTGACCCATTTGGGTCTCCAACTATTTGATAGAGACATAATGAAAGGTCACCATCTGGTTAAGAGTCGATACATCTTCCTTCATTTCCTTCAAAACTTTATCGGACCCTTCAACCTTGTTGAGAATGTGTGAGAGCATATCTTCAGTCCGGCCACCCTCAGAATCTTTGGGCTTTGGACGCTCATGGGGAGGAACATACCTATCCTTCTCCCCTTTTCTTTCGTTCCAAGTGGTGTTACGATCACGCTAATCTCTATCACGGTCTCTCCAACCCTCATCTCTATTCCAACCTTGGTTTCCATCCGGCATGGGGTAGTTAGCACGATAACCTCCTCCTTAGTTGGTTAGGAAGTTCACTTCCTCATTGTACAACGCTTCAAATTTGGCATTCTCGGGGTATACACCACCAACACTGACAACATTAACACTCCTTGTACCAGCACCCATGACATTCTTGGCCTAGATGTCCAGTTGGGTCTTCATCTTTGCCATGTTTTGGTCTCTCTCTTGATCCTTTTTTATCTGCTCCTTTGTCAGTTTATAAGCGAGAGGATAGACTTGGTCCTCAAAAGTGTACCATGTCTAGTTAATTTTGGTTATGCCATCAAAGAGTTGGGCTGCTATTGCATAAGATTGTTGTATTAAACCTCCCAGAGAAATTTGATCAGCCACTCCCTTGTTCACTGAATCGAGGCTTCTGTAGAAGTATTGCAACAGTACATTATCGGGTAATCCATGAGTTGGGCATTGCAGCACCATCTTCTTAAATTTTTGCCAAGTTTCATGGATTGGCTCACCCTCCAAATGTTTGAAGCTTTGAATATTGCCCCTACGTTTCATCATCTTCGAAGGATAGAAAAATCACACTTGGAATGCGGTAATAAGCTCCTCCCATGAAGTGATAGAATCTCTTGGCAACTCAGCCAACATCTTGCATGCTTCTCCCATTAGAGAAAATGGGAACAATCTTAGCAAGACCGATTCTTGAGATATGTTCTTAAAATAGAACGGTCCACAAATATCAACAAAATTCCTTATATACTTATAGGGATCCTCATGAGCCAGACCTCCGAACAAACCCTTCAGTAGGAGGAGCTAAAGCATAGTTCTTGTGATGTGGAAAACAACATTTCCTTCAGCTAGAGGCAAATGAATGGCCCTAACACCACCTATTTGAGTTGGGTCATTGACGTCGTTGAGGTTTCCGACATCTTCTTGGTGGCCTACTTGGCTACCATTTCTTCCGTTGAAGCTCATTTCCTCCTTTTGTTTTAACAAGAAACACAAAAACAAAAAATAAAAGCAAGTAGATTCAACTATAACTAACAAGAACACAATTCAACTTCATCAAAAGAATTTCAAACAACACCACTCCCCGGCAGCGGCAACATGTAGATTTTAACGTTTCAAGCACACCTCATCCAATTCTAGGTGTCAACGATGGTAAATTAGTATAAAACCCAACTAAATGAGTTGGGGTCAAATTCCACAAGGAGAGGTACATGTTTAGAATTCAATTAAGAAGTATTAATGCGTTCTAGTCAGCTAGAGGAATAAACATTATTGGAAAAATACATTAAACAAATTAAAGGGTTAACACGAATGTCAAATGGGGGGTTTTGGTTGTGATTATCAACTACAAACAGTCACAAACGATTTGAAATAACAAGAGGGAGATAGATTCTCGGGATGTGATCGATTATATGCAAATATAGGCATATGGGTAATTGCAACTACTAGTCAATAGCTAAATATTAGTTAGTAGGCTAGACTATAAGGGATATAGTTTTCTCTCGAACAACTACCTCGAATGTATGGGATTGGTTTAGGATTCACTCTCTCGAACTAAACCCAAATCAACCCAATACAAACAAACTATTAATCAATAACCTTAGTTTTAAAACTTCTCTCTTGAGCAAGCCAAGAACACAAATATAGAATTGCATTTGCAACTATAATTATTAAATTAAACCACAATTAATAATTAAACTCACTTTTAAATAGCATTTAAACTAGCAATTAGCAATACCCTTAAACTAATTTAGCGCATAATCAAAGGATCACACCGCAAGAACTGGGGTTTTAGCCAAGCATCATAAAAAGGTAAAAACTGTTACCGAATAGATTATCTATCAACTGGGTAAGAGAGATTTAGTCTTTACAATGCTCAATTTGAAGAAAATCTGAAAACCCACTTCCAACTTCTCCAAATAGAATTTGTCAAATCTTCCAAGCTAAGGAAACCTCTAGAGAAAAGTCTTCTAAAACTCTATTCTAATGTCTAACCAAAATATCTAAGATGAATAATCATGAACTAAATGTTCAAAATCTAATTTACAGTCGCCAAAAATAAGCTATGAAAGCCCATTTGACGAAGTAAGTCGGGCTAGCCTAACCACTCGGCAAGCCGGCCTTTCACCTCTTCCATCGCCTTTTCGCATTGGCATTCAGCATCCTCAAGGCCTGTAATTTAGAGCGATCAACCTTGGCTTCGCAGAACTACTCGGTGATCCGCCGACTGCTCCTTTTCATCACTGACTTGGTTCTTTCCTTCAGGGCTTCACACACTGGAACTTTAGGTGGTTAGAAATCCACTCGATGATTAGCCAAGTGACCTTGGTGATCACTAGGCTTGCCCTTCTTCATTTTTTCAGTTTGGTTTGTTCCTTTTTGCCCGTTAGTGTACTTGCTTTGATCCTCGATCTATGTACCTGAAAATCAAGGATTTAACATCAGTTTATGGCACAAATTAAGAATTTGAGGACACTAAATCTATATAAGCAAAGCCCTAAATAAGTCCAAATCTCGGACTCATCAGTGATCAGATTAAAATTTCATTATGGCGGTTAGCTTTGAAAGGTCATTTTTTGTCTGGTAGGATGGTTGGGTCCGGTTTTGAAACTTTTATTTTTAGTTTGTGCTGTTAGGAATTTTAACTTTTATGTTTTGGCAAATATTTAACTTCGGTCAATATATTTGGTAAACATGGTCAACTGAGAATTCCATCAACGTAGTTTTGTCGGGAAGGTCATTTTTTTGTCTAATAGGATGATTTGTTCCAGTTTTGAGGTTTTCATTTTTAATTTGTGCCGTTTGGTGTCTTAACTTTTAACTTTTGGCCAAAATTTGACTTTCCTTAACATTTTTTGTAAACGTGCTCAAATGAGAATTTCATCAATGCGATTAGATTCGGAAGGTAATTTTTTATCCAATAGGATGGTTGGTTCAGGTTTTGAGGCTTCCATTTTCAGTTTGGGCTGCTAGGCATTTTAACTTTTAAGAACTGGCCAAAATTTAAATTTGGTCCATATTTTTTGTAAACGTGCTCAGATTAAAATTTCGTCAACGTGGTTAGCTTCGGGAGTTCATTTTTGGTCTAGTAGAAAGGTTGGTTTGGATTTTGAGGCTTTTATTTTTAGTTTTTGCCGTTAGGCGTTTTAAATTTTAACTTTTGGCAAAAATTTGAATTCGGTCAATATTTTTAGAAATCATGCTCAAATTGGAATTTCCTCAGCTTGGTAAGCTCTAGAAGGTCCCTTTTTGTCTAATAGGATGGTTTGTTTAGGTTTCGAGGTTTTCATTTTCAGTTTGTGCCGTCAGGCGTTTTAACTTTTGGCCAAAATTTGACTTTTCTTGACATTTTTTGTAAACATGCTCAGATAAGAATTTCGTCAGCGCTGTTAGCTTCGGAAAGTCAATTTTTATCTAATAGGATGGCTAGTTCAGGTTTTGAGGCTTCTATTTTAAATTTATGTTGTTAGGCGTTTTAACTTTAAATGTTGGCCCAAATTTAGATTTGGTCAACATTTTTGGTAAATGTGGTCAACTTAAAATTTCATTAGCGTGGTTAGCTTCAAAAGGTCATTTTTGGTCTAATAGAATGGTTGGTTTGGGTTTTGAGGCTTTTATTTTAAGTTTTTGCAGTTAGGGGTTTTAACTATTAAGTTTTGGAAAAAAATTTAACTTCGGTCAATATATTTGGTAAACGTGGTCAGATGAGAATTCTGTCAGCATAGTTGTATCCGGAAGGTTATGTTTTGTCTAATAGGATGGTTGGTTTTGGTTTTGAGGTTTTCTTTTTCAGTTTGTTCCGGTAGGCGTTTTAAAGGTTAACTTTTGGCCAAAATTTGACTTTGGTCAAAAAATTTGGCAAAGGTTCTCAAATGAGAAATTTGTCTGTGCGGTTAGCTTTGGAATTTCATTTTTTTGTCTACTAGGATTGTTGGTTCAGGTTTTGAGGCTTTTATTTTCAGCTTGTATCGTTAGGCGTTTTAACTTTTAGGTTTTGGCAAAAATTTGAATTTGGTCAATATTTTTGGGAAACATGCTTAAATTGGAATTTTTTTAGCGCGGTTAGCATTGGAAGGTCATTTTTGGTCTAATAGAATGGTTTGTTCGGGTTTTGAGGTTTTCATTATCAGTTTGTGCCATTAGGCGTTTTAACTTTTAACTTTTGGCCAAAATTTGGCATTGCTTAATATTTTTCGTAAACATGCTCAGATGAGAATTTCGTTGCGGGATTAGCTTCGGAAGGTCATTTTCTATCCAATAGGATGGTTTGTTCAGGTTTTGAGGCTTCCATTTTCTTTTGTGTTGTTAGGCATTTAACTTTTATGTTTTAGCCAAAATTTAGATTTGGTCAACATTTTTGGTAAACATGCTCATATTAAAATTTCATTAGCGCGGTTAGCTTCGAAAGGTTATTTTTTGTCTAGTAGGATGGTTGGTTCGGGATTTGAGGCTTTTATTTTCAGTTTGTGCCGTTAGGCGTTTTAACTTTTATGTTTTGACAAAAAATTAACTTTGGTCAATATATTTGGTAAACGTGGTCAGATGAGAATTGCGCCAGCACAGTTGTATCTGGAAGGTCATTTTTTTCTAATAGGATGGTTGGTTTGAGTTTTGAGGCTTTTATTTTCAGTTTGTGCTAATAGGTGTTTTAACTTTTAACTTTTGACCAAAAATTGAATTTGGTCAATAATTTTGGGAAACATGCTCAAATTGGAATTTCATCAGCGCGGTTAGCTCTGGATTGTTATTTTTGGTCTAATTAGATGGTTTGTTCGGGTTTTGAGGTTTTCATTTTAAGTTTGTGCTGTTAGGCATTTTAACTTTTAAGTTTTGGCCAAAATTTGGAATTGCTTAATATTTTTTGCAATCTTGCTCAGATGAGAATTTTTTCATCGCGGTTAGTTTCGGAATGTCATTTTTTATTTGGTGGGATTGTTGGTTCAGATTTTTAGGCTTCCATTTTCAGTTTGTGCCGTAGGCGTTTTAAATGTTAAGTTTTGGCCAAAATTTAGATTGGGTCAATATTTTTGGTGAATGTGCTCAGATTAAAATTTCATCAGCGGGGTTAGCTTCGGAAGGTCATTTTTTGTCTAGTAGGATGTTTGGTTTGGGATTTAAGGCTTTTATTTCCAGTTTGTGTTGTTAGGCATTTTAACTTATAAGTTTTGGTTAAAATTTGAATTTTGTCAATATTTTTGGGAAACATGCTCAACTTTAAATTTTGTCAATGCGGTAAGCTCTGGAAGGTCATTTTTGGTCTAATAGGATGGTTTGTTCCGGTTTCGAGGTTTTCATTTTCAGTTTGTGCCATTAGGCGTTTTAACTTTTAACTTTTGGCCAAAATGTGAGTTTGCTTAACATTTTTTTGTAAACGTGCTCAGATGAGAATCCATCAGCGCGGTTAGCTTTGGAAGGTCATTTTTTTTATATAATAAAATGGTTGGTTTAGGTTTTGAGTCTTGCATTTTTCAGTGTGTGCTGTTAGGCGTTTTATATTTTAAGTTTTCGCAAAAATTTAGATTTTGTCAATATTTTTGG
Source organism: Solanum lignicaule (assembly GCA_029582545.1). NCBI lineage: Eukaryota > Viridiplantae > Streptophyta > Magnoliopsida > Solanales > Solanaceae > Solanum > Solanum lignicaule. Next base: position 43,512 of record JAJOOF010010944.1, read on the forward strand.
TAAATGTGCTCAGATTAAAATTTCATCAGTGCAGTTAGCTTTGAAAGGTCATTTTTGGTCTAGTAGGATTGTTGGTTCGGGATTTGAGGCTTTTATTTATAGTTTGTGTTTATAGGCGTTTTAACTTTTAGGTTTTGGCAAAAATTTAACTTCGGTCAATATATTTGTGAACTTTGTCAGCTGAGAATTTCCTCAGTGCAATTGTATCCGGAAGATCATTTTTTGTCTAATAGGATTGTTGGTTTTGGTTTTGAGGTTTTCGTTTTCAGTTAGTGTCGGGTGGTGTTTTAACTTTTAACTTTTAACCAATATTTGACTTTTGTAACACCCCATGTCCTGGTCGTTAATACGACTAGGTTCATATCGACAAACCTATTATTATTTAGGAGAATGAGGTTGTAGTGGAAGCCTAAAGACCAAGGGTTCAAGTATTATACAATTAGCTAAGATAAGGTTAAAATGAATGATTTGGGCAGAAATGAAAATTTGAATCAAGTAAATCACATATGTGCTTCACCTACTTGCTTCACCTATGTGCTTCACCTACTTTCTTCACCTATGCGCGTCACCTACTCTCTTCACCTATGTGCTTCACCTACGTGCTTCACATATGTGCTTCACCTACTAAGCCTTAATGACCAGCCAAAAGGACCAAGTAGGTGCATCACCTACTTGGACTCCTTGACCAGCTCAAAGGTCCAAGTAGGTGGATCACCTACTTAGCTATTTTTGTGGCCCAAAATAAAGAGAAAAAGAGAGGCGGTGGAGACTCTTTAAGATAAAGACTTGGCTGATGTTCTCTTATGATTTTTACATATGTAAATTCTATGAGCTCTCTCAAGTTTATCTCTTCATCTCTCAACTTCAAGCATCTGCCTCCAATTATATCTAGGATTCTTGAAGAAATCCTCCACATTCAAACCTAAGTTTGAAGGTTAATTCAAGCCCTTGAATGACTGCAAGACAAGGTCTAAATTTGCAGAAATTTAGGTTATCTTGCTTCCCTATTTTATCTTAATATATATATTAGATAGGGTGAGATTCATCTAGGTTATTTTCATGAAATTATGGGACTATGACCGAAATTCAAGAGTCTAAGCTTTAGTGATTATGATAAAAGGTGTGGGAGCTGCCTAATATGGTGAATCTTGGAGTAGTATTGGGTGGATAGTTGGATTCATTTGGTGGTGAAGGACACTGTTTTATACTTATGTATGCTAGTAAAAGTGTTGTTTGTAAGTATGAGATAGTTGGGTGTTGAAACACCAGTTTTGAAAATTTTGGATCTTTATGCCCGCTTGGTGTTTGACATAATATCGTACTAGTCTACTTCTTGACGTATTGACTCTATTGTAATGTAATCAATGTGTATGTTTATATTATAATTTATAGTGTTGGCTGGTCTTATTAGAAAGTCATGTGAAGTGTTTTCAGGGTAGAAATGAAGGGTGTAGTGATGTACCATTTAAATTGAGGGTTGTGCAGGCTTGCTACCCATTATGCGTCTATTTATTTATCTGGGTGTTTTGAAGCTCGGGCAGTGCCGGGAGACTTCATGAGAAAGTCGTAAGTTGTGTAAACATGTGAGAAGGGAATGTGTGAAAGGAACACCCAATAGTAGAGGGGTTACGAGCATGTTGCCTACCTATTGTTTTGGTAAGTTGAAGTGATCCAAGCTTGTTGATTAGGTTCTAATATTAGATCTATTACTTTTCATTATTGTAGATTAACACTTTAAAGGAAAGTCTGAATCATGGTACTACATAGTACTGTCCGGGAGACAAGGTATGTAAGGCTATTCAATTTAATATTCTTTGGCATGAAGTCTTATATTTTGGGTACCAACAAAGCAAGCTTTCTAAATAATCCTTGTTAAAGATATGTTGTGATGGAGTATAATCTCTAATTTATTTAATATCCTTCTACTGCCATGGTTTCACAAATGGTCAAACTACTCCAATAGGTGTTCATTATCCTATATCGATGTTGTAATACTTTCAAGTACAAGTATGATAAAAGTACTCTAAACAGTAAGTTTCATGAGTTATCCTCTAAATCAAATGCGGAGTCATTGAGTCAATTAGATTCTACATTACACATGTTATGAGTTTTCATAGGCCAGATATATTTTGTCCAATTTATAAGTCCTTACATAGAATGCACACTTATCTCTTATTTTGGATCTATCCATGTGCATCATTGGTTCACATATTTATACACCCTTTCATTTGACATAGACTACTAAGTCTTAAGCTATCGTAACATCTTATACAGTCCTTACCTCTCCATAAGAGGAGTTGCACGCTTCCATTTGAAATGCATGTATGCCCCCATTTTAAAAGTGAAAACTTGTTTTAAATGAACCATGAAGCATGTCCTAATGTCCCGACTTTCCGAAAACCTTCATAGATAGTTTGTATATATTCTTTGTACCTAATGAATCTCATTGAGTCATAAGTTCCTAAGTATTACATCGAAATTACATTTTGCTTCCAATATCATTTTTCCTTCCTCAAGTATTTTATTCACATGTCTACACCACTGGTATATAGTCCTAAAGCTCAAAAGAATTATGACCACCAAAAGAACAATCTCAAAGGTCAAATATACAAGGTAAAGTCAATAATCTATATAATTACGGGTGGCAGCCCAGGGGAAAAAGCCTAGCATGGGTCGATCCCGATTTGTATATTTATGAGGATAGCATCCCAGGGGTTAAATGCCTAGCGTGGGTCATCATCTTCTACCATTGATCAGTTGGTCACCTGTATTACATGCCTTACAAAGATTATGAAGCAGTGAAGATTATGAAAAAAATGTAATGTATAGTGATCCAAGTATAGTAATATATCACGTGCCCAAGTGCTAATAGTCAGATCCACATAAAATTGATTAACGTGTTGAGAAGGGTAAAACATGGCATTGTGATCCTATAGGTTGTACCTAGTTTCCACATATGCCACGATTTTCATGTGTTTATTTGTTCTAATGGTTCACTTGTTCACATGTTATCCATTCTAATAGTTCACTTGTTCACGAGACATGTGTTCACATATTTACTTTGACATGTCATATGTTCTCATAATTCACCTTTTCATATGCCACCTATTGTCATAGTTATATGTTCAGTGTCGCATAATCTCACAACTCACATGCCATTGCCTTCTTGTTTATGTGTTAATTCCCTTGATGGCTCAATTGTTTTTTATTAGATTCTTACAGATCACTCGCTTACGTGCGTGTCTGCTAGTCCATTTGCTTATATAACTACATGTCTCCAGTTCACCTGCTTATATGGCTGTCTTAAAATCTGTTTTCATATGTGGCTACATGTCTTATAAATCAGTTGATCAAATTCTACATGTCTTCACAACTCACTTATTCACGCATCACTTGTTCCCATAACTTACTTGTCCTTATGTTAAATCCCATTTTGTTCTCCTCCACTTGTAGGTTATAAACTCCATGTGGCTTATCAGTTCTTCTTCTATTATCCCCTCATTGCTTACTTGCTTAAATGATACATATGTTATAATAAAGTATCATGATGAAATAGAGAAAAAAAAGGAATTCAATTATTTCTCATTTTATACCGATTCATACGGTTTTGATACATGTATATGTGTAATCCTCTTGGGCAAGAAGAGGTACATCAACTTAAATGATCATAAGTTTTTGCAATAAGATCTATAGTATGTTTGCAGTTTCTAACTATTGCTACCCTAATATGTCGTGTTCTCTTATATGATTTTCAGTGACTATTATGTTTTCAATTCTCCTTGCATACGAGTACAAATTTTATATTACTCACGTCCTTTTATATTATGTCGGGGGTGCTGCACTCACACTGCAGGTACACACATTTTAGATGGGAAGTTTCTTGGCGGGAACCCCTTGCAGATTTTCATCTATAGTCAGTGATACCCAATACCACTAAGGGCCTTACCTTTTTCATATGATTTACATAGATGGCTTAAGGTATGTCGGGGTCTTGTCTCGACATATTTATGGATCATGTCATATGTTAGAGGCTTCATAGACTATGTCCAAATCAGTTTCTTATAGTTAGAGTTATGTCTTCCATACTGCCCTATGGGTCCACTAAGATATCATATGCACTAATGACTTTTATATGTATAAAATAATATCTTCTCATTCTAGTTGATGATCAATGCATTACTTAATATCTTTTGTTGTTGTCCCTTCAGTTAAGTGGTCCGCTCGATCATGTGAGGTATCAAAGTTAAGGCACCGAGTGCCGGTCCTTCTCACCCAGGCTTGAGGTGTGACAAACTTGGTATCAGACCATTAGGTTCAAAAATTCTAAGGGAGTGTATGAAGTCGTGTCTAGTAGTCCTTTTTATTGGTGTGTTGTCGACCACATCTATAAGAGGGAGGCTAGATTGACATTTAGGAAATGTTACCTTTCATTCATGTTCTAAATCATGCAATAGAGCTATGCTTTAAAGAATCATTCTGCTTTGTGTGATTGAGCTTAGAGTGGTAAGTGAATATTATCTGATCAGGTCATACAATGCTAGGAATGCCAGCCATGAATTAGAATCTTAAGGCTCAAGTTTTATTCACCTACTGAGAGTAAGATGATGAAAGTTTTAGTTGCTTTTAAGGATATGAGACTCAAGAAGGAAATGAGGGAGAAATAGAGTAGGTATTACAAATGATGAGGTAATTATGAACTCAAGCTATTAACCAAATGCTAGCAAAATATTCAAAAATAGGTAAGAATGACCTTAGAGGTTCAAGTCAGTTAGTCTATGAAGTTAATACGAGACAGATGAAAATAATAGGCTATAAAGGAAAAGGTTTATACACTCTAATATGACTAATCCCCAATGCTAAGGAGAATTAAGATCGGATAATGATTGATTGGTTAGACATAAGCTATGACAAAGGCACTATGCTAGTAAGTTTTAATTGGGAGAATTTTGTTAGATACTAAGTAGATAAGAATAGTGTTTGGGTGTCATAGGTCAAGTGTTGCAGTATGCTAATGTTCCTTATTAAAGGAGAAGAGTTGAGTATAGTTACTGAAAATGTAATTAAAGTGAAAAAAATAAAGGTAAGTTGTGCTTGTTAAAGGCTGTCTCATATGTTAAGTGAATAAGAGTAGCCTTATTTGTTATTGCTTATTTACTTATGGTACATTATTGTGATGCCCTTTGAGGCTTCTACATGTGTGTTTCTAGTTAGCTGTCGGTTTTAGATAGTTATGTTTACAAAGGAAACTCTGCCAAAATATTTGAGAAGTTCTAAAGCTAAGAACTATTAGCTACAACACACATTCGAGGACGAACAAGCCAAAGGGGGGGGGGGATGATGTAACACCCCATGTCCTAGTCATTTGTACGACTAAGTTCACATCGACAAACCTATTATTATTTAGGAGAATTAGGTTGTAATCGAAGCCTAAAGACCAAGGGTTCAAGTATATATACAATTAGCTAAGATAAGGTTAAAATGAATGATCTGGGTAGAAATGAAAATTAGAATAAGTAAATCACGTATGTGCTTCACCTACTCGCTTCACTTATGTGCTTCACCTACTTGCTTCACCTACTTGCTTCACCTATGTGCTTCACCTACTAAGCCTTAATGACCAGCTAAAAGGACCAAGTAGGTGCATCACCTACTTGGACTCCTTGACCAGCTCAAAGGTCCAAGTAGGTGGATCACCTACTTAGCGATTTTTGTGGCCCAAAATAAAGAGAAAAAGAGAGGCGGTGGAGAATCTTTAAGACAAAGACTTGGCTGATGTTCTCTTATGATTTTTATATACATATATTCTATGAGCTCTCTCAAGTTTATCTCTTCATCTCTCAACTTCTAGCATTTTCCTAAAATTATATCTAGGATTCTTGAAGAAATCCTCCTCTTTCAAAGCTAAGTTTGAAAGTTAATTCAAGCCCTGGAATGACTGCAAGTCAAGGTCTAAATTTGCAGAAATTCAGGTAATCTTTCTTCCCCATTTTATCTCCATATATATACATTGGGTGAGATATATCTAGGTTATATTCATGAAATTATGGGACTATGACCGAAATTCATGAGTACAAGTGTAACAACCCTAAAAATGAAATAGGATGAACTAGAGCTTGGCATGTCGTTTGGAAGTTGGTAACTTGTTAAAATGATGATTTTTTGGCTTTTAAATTTTAGTTTGAAGAGTTTTGAGGTCAAACATCAAAGAATGACCATGACGTTCGGAAACTAGTCTTTTGGTGCTAGTATGTTCTAGTGTGTTGTCATTAAAGTTGGTGTGTTGTTTGATGTCTAGAACTTGTAGAAGTAACCCTAGTACCTAGATTGAAATGTGTAGGGGTTA
>JAJOOF010010945.1:0-36169 GCA_029582545.1 Solanum lignicaule
AAAAAAATGAAGAAAATTATCAGATAATTTTATCACATACCTTTTGTTATCAGATCTTTTAACCTTAAAATTGAAGCTATTCTTTATTTTGTATTTTTCCATTACAGCCTTTAGAGTTGCCTTATCCTTGTACATTTGTTTCACTTCAACAACAGAAATTTTTGTATCTGATATATAATTCTTCACCTCCATTTCTGGTATGTAATATGAATCACCAATTTTTGATTCAACAATGGTTAGAGCCTTTGCGTCGCTTTTTCCACCCTCAACACACACGATTGCACCTGTTGTTGCATCAAAATTTTGTATCTCTTCATCACTTTTATCCGAGGTATCAATGCATAGAGGATACATACCGAATCCCACCTCATGTTTCTTAAGTTCTATGTACAATTTCACCCTCATATCATTCTGAATACACAATGGAGATGAATTTCCTTCAAAAACGTATTTGACCTCGATGTTTTTTTTTCAATTCATCAATACCCAATTCAGCTGTAATTGCTGAAATAAGATTCACAAACGAAATATTTTCACAAACCACTATACCATCACTTATGTATCGTTCGTATCTAACATCGCTTTCCCATGATCCAAAATGCCTTAACAAGATCGAAATATTCATGTCGAATCTTCACAAAATAACGTTCCAAATTTGTTTGAATAAAACTTTTACTGTTTTTTCGAAGAACAGGGAGAACGTTTCATAATTTGAAATTAAAAAAATATAATTCAGTTAGAGGATTATGAACGATTGATTGGTTGAAGGAAGAAACGTAAGCGTGATTTGTGGGAGTCAATTATAATTTCTGTTTTAATTATAATTTCAGTTTTTAATCCCTTATTTAACGCATTAAACTGATAACAACAACTTAATAATTTAAGTATTAGCCTGTTATTAATTAAAGTATCCGCGCTGCTATATTATGTATCCGAAAAACACTAAAAAAGGGATTTTTGGTAATTAATGAAAGAGTAGGGAAAGGAAGTAATTTCTTTCTTATACTATGTCATTTGCCTAATTTTTACAATAAAATAAACTATGACTATAACATTTAATTTGAATTAATAGTTTGCTATTTCATACAATTTTCCCTTAATTGTTATGTTGCGCTTTTCGATAGTCAATTTGACTAATTCTCAAAGTTAAATTAGATTACATTAATTCGATATTTTAAAGAAAAAATTTAGATATTCAAAAAATATACGAAAAGTATTATACATTATAATTTTTTGCATATCAATATGAAAAATAAATCATAAAATGTTGGTCAATGTTTTTATAGTTTGACTATAAAAAAAGAAACCATGACAAATAAAAATGGATGGAGGGAATATTTATCTATCTATATTTTTAAAAAAGTATTGAAATGATAGATTTAATCCCAAAAATATCGAACACCCTAAGTAAAATTCCTGAATTTGCCACTAATTACAATTTTCCTCAAGCTCAAAAAATAGAGTTTGGACAGAAGCTAATATATTCATCAGTAACACATTTAAAAGGATCAAAACTACTCTAACTATATATTTAGGGGACTACTCTTTACCTACCCCTAACATATCGGACCGTTTTGTTATTTTCTTTTTATCACCAAACTTTTCCCGAACTGATCGAATATTTTGGAACAGAAGATGTTCGACAAAATGCCTGAACGGAACTGCAATTAGGCTTTATCAATGGCGATGCTTTCATCTCATACAAGACGCACTGTTCTCTCAATCCCATTAACAAAACACCCATTATCCACAATTTCTGTTTCTACTTCTTCTCCACCACAATCGGAAGATGAAACTTTAGTCTCAGCCGCCACAGCAATCCTCAAACACCATCGCTCAAAATCACGATGGTCCGAGATTCTTTCTCTAGCTCCTCCAACTTCCGGCTTCACTCCTTCCCAAGTCTCTAAAATCATTCTTCAACTCCGCAACACACCTCATCTCGCTCTCCGTTTCTTCAATTTCACAGTCCACCGCTCCATATGCTGCCACTCTGTTTCTTCATATGCCACCATCATTCACATCCTCTCCCGTTCTCGCCTCAAATCCCAAGCCCTAGAGTTAATCAAATGCGCTATTCGTAAATTTCCTGACACCCATAAACCTGATTTGTTAAACCCACCTCGGATTTTCGAAATCTTGGTTAAAACTTACAGAAGTTGTGATTCAGCTCCTTTTGTGTTTGATTTGTTGATAAAAGCTTATTTGGATTCTAAGAAAATTGATGTTTCTGTTCAACTGGTGAGAATTTTGGCTTCCAAGAATATTTTTCCACATATTGTTATATGTAATTCTTTGATTGAGTTGATTGCGAAAAGTCGAGGTCCTTTTGCTGCTTATGATATGTATGTGGAAATCTTTAGGTGTGAAAAGGGGGAAGGGAGTGGTAGGGAGGTAAAGGGTGTGATGGCGAATGCTTATACTTTTAACGTTCTTATGGTTGCTTTACATAGAGAAGGAGTAGTGGAGAAGGTTGAGGAGGTTTGGAAGGAAATGATAGCAAAGAATTGTTCTCCGAATGTGTATAGTTATAGCATTTTAATGGCTGCGTATTGTGAAGATGGAAAGATGGAGAATGCCATGAAAGTTTGGAAGGAGATGGGTGACGAGGATGTGAAGCATGATATTGTAGCTTATAATACCATAATTGAGGGGTTTTGCAAAGTCGGAAAGGTTGAGAGAGCTGAGGAGGTTTTCCGGGAGATGGTCTTCAATGGGGTAGAATGTACTTGTGTTACTCTTGAGCATCTCATAAATGGACATTGTATGAGTGGGAATATTGATGCAGCTCTAGTTTTGTATAAGGATATGTGTCGAAAGGGCTTCAAGCCAGAGAGCTCAACAATAGATGTAGTGGCTAAGGTACTCTGTGACAAAAGTGGAGTTTTTGATGCCTTGGAATTCGCGAGAGCTGTAATAAAGAAACACGATATTGCACCAAGGAAGACAACGTATGAACTTCTGATACAGAGCTTGTGTAAGGAGGGGTGGATGGAAGAAGCTCTGAAACTTCAGGTAGAGATGGTGGGGAAAGGATATGCACCAAATTTTGAAATATATAGTGCTTTCATTGATGGGTACATCAAGCAAGGGGATGAAGAAAAGGCTGAAACTTTGAGGAATGAAATGCTTAGGAATAAGATACCATGTAAAGACAGCTAGAAGTTTGTATGCCATGCAGAGTTTTGACCAAATTTTAAATCGCGACTTCTGGCTATGAGGTTAAGAAAAGACAAGGCGACTTTGCCAAAGTGCAAGTCTGTCAGTAAATAAAAGCAAGGTACTCTCTGGAGGGCGTCTTCATGATTTGGAGGAAATGAACACTACATTTTTGCTGAAACACTTCAATCCCATACTGTATGGGATCTCATGATGATTTTTGCTACCCTTCTGAGGATGGTACTTCTCTTAAGGACATAGATAAAAAGTTTATGAATATGAGCACTGCCTAACTTCTTGAGGAGGTCCCCCTACAGGTCAAGCTCTTCAGACAATTCATCTTAGACTCTTTCCTGCAGTATTCCAGCATAATTGTTCTTTTATCACTTTCGTCTAATTACAGATTAAAGTTACATCCTACAATGTGCTTTAGGTTTCACCACTTCAATTAAACTGAGGCTTTACTACCTGTTGTCCTCTTCCCAATTTGTGGAAAAGCTTAGAAAGTAACCTGCTTTTCTCAGGACCGGTTAGATACTTGGATACCATCATCTAAGTTGGATAGCCTAATATGTGTAATCTGACATCTATACTTATTTCATGGAAGTATCAATGCTACAAATCAGTTACATGAGCTGTCCTAATGTGAAAAATGAGTTTGAAAGACTTCACCTTTGATGATTAAGGGTAGAGAAGTATATCTAAGTACACCACTATTCTCTGAAGGAGGAACTAGAAGTTCGTTTTGTCTTTTATGGGGATGACCAGTACCATGAGAAGATTGACACTCTTAAGTGCAAAGCTTCACGAGCAAAACTTAAGTAAGCTTCAAAATTATCTCATGATTTTTTAGGGTGATTTTTGCTTTTGAAAATGTCAAGTTCAGTATGTCTCAATAACAAATTGTTTTACTGCTCCTTACAATAAGTTCCCCTCCAATACCTTTTGTGCTATTTATTCACAATGTAGATGGTTTTTTGAAAATTTTCAGCTGTTTCCTGAAGCTATACTATGGATATTGGAGAACATTTGATGCTGCTCGACTGAAAAGTAACCAAGAACGTGATGAATCCATGGAGAATGCATGATAAGAAGGCCAATTCAGCATATATCCATGATTAGGTCGAGGGTGATGACCAAAGTACCAAATCAAACGGCTGAATGTTATCAAGAAGCTTCCTGGCAGCTAAAATGAGATTGTGTGAAATGCAACACATCACTCATACGATAAGTATCATAGTACGAAACTCTTAACTAATTCATACATTATGTAATCTTTCTGTCATTACCCTCAATCTACTCATGAACATTGGCTTTACATAAATAAATTGCTTTATCAGTGATGCTTACTTTGATATATATTACCATTGCTACTGCTTAATGTAATTAGTGAACGAGCATGTTAAGAACTAAACTAGAGATTACCTTTTCTATACGACATACATATCTATAGCTGAGTTTCCCAGTGTTGATTGTTAGGGGAGCTGTTAGAAGTGCATTGGGTTTCAGAAGAAAATACATAACCACAGACGAATTAGTGGCTATGTTTGTACTGGTATCAGTATAGATAGAACAACATTAAATAGCAACTTCTTAATTTCTCCTCCCTCATTCATGGGATCATCTATGCATTCAATAACATGAGAACAAGGTTCACTGGCAGAGATGAATAAGCCATCAAATTATCGATAGAAGTGAGATACTGAAAGAAACTTTCCACAACAATTTTATCTCACATAATTAGGGTGACAAATTTCAGAATCATAGGGGCATACGAGAATGAAATATAGAGACAGAAATGAATTAGAGCAAGGGGTCAACAGATGCATAGACAACACTGGCTCCTTCCTTCCAAACATTCCTTCCTCTAGAGAGACTGAAATATAGAGACAGAAATGAATTAGAGCAAGGGGTCAACAGATGCATAGACAACACTGGCTCCTTCCTTCCAAACATTCCTTCCTCTAGAGAGACTGCACAAGGCAAAGACAGATGAATGGCAGTATTAGAAACGTGTATATAAAGAAAGACAAACCTAGTCACCTACTAAATAGAACCACAAAATCCAATGTCATGAACAGGCAATAGAGACAATACTAGCTTCTCTTTGCATTTTCTAATAAAGAGCATAAGATTACTTTCACATTCTAGTAGATAACAAGCTCATAAAACCTATGGTCTATGCCTCAATCCTAAGTCCTAACATAATATTACCGTATGGAAAACTTCCAAGAATGAAGGACATTAAAAACACTAGAAGGAAGCACCCAAGCATGGGTCAACGGCAAAGCCGCCAAGGTAGTACACTAGAAGATGTGTAGTAGGCGCACATCGTGAGTTCAAATCTAGTCGTGGAATCAAATCTAGTATTTCAGTACAAAATGGTACAGTTGTTGGTTTTTATTCATCGAGTTTTAAGGCTAGACACATCTAATTTCAACAACACCATACCTATTGTAATCCAATAAGTGAAGTTTGAGGAGGGTAGGATCTACTCAGACCTTACTCAAAAGAAAAGTTTTTGAAGCAGGAGCCAAAAAATATGATAACAAAGAGCAAGATACAAAACAAATGAAACAAAAAATAAGTACTACACACTGAAGAATGGGAGAATATGCGACTACTAAATAATATTCCCTCCGTTCCAATTTATGTGGCACTTTTCGAATTTCAAGATTCAAACAAGTCTATCTTTGACTGTAAATTTTTTATATATATTTTAATTATTTTGAATTTCCAATTATTGTGACTTATAGTACTTTTTACGTAGTTTACAAATATATAAATTTTATTTCAAAAAAATTGAAGATTTCATGCGCAAATTTCCGGTCAAACATAAACTGTTTGACTCTCAAAAATGAAAAGTGCCACATAAATCGGGATAGAGGGAGTACTACTAGTACTGGGAAGAAAAAGTAGGAGGGGCTCACCCCCTACTCTACCACATAAAGTGGGACAATACTCGGTTTCCTACTATCACTCAACCCTAATCCTCCACCACTATACCTGCCTATCTAGGGTCAGATCCTCGGTAAGTTAAAGTTGTGTCACTTGTCTAATCACCTCCCCCCCCCCCCCCAACCCCAATTCATTTTTAGCCTACCTCTACCTCTCTGAATTCCGGCCAAAACCAATCTCTCACACCTCCTTATTGGCGCCTCCACACACCTCCTTTTCACATGACAGAACTATCTCAACCTTGCTTCCGTCATCTTGTCCTCCACGAGGGCCACTCTCACCTTACCTCGTATAACTTCGTTCCTAAAGATATCTCTCCTAGTATGCTCACACATCTATTTGAGCACCCTCATTTTCGCTACTTTTATCTTCTGAACGTGTGCATTCTTGATTGGCCAAGACTTTGCCCATAGAAGTACAACCAATGTTGGTCTAATCTGACCACCACTCTGTAGAACTTACTTTAAGCCTTGACAACACATACTTATCACATAGTACCCCAAAAGGGAGCTTCCATTTCACCTACCCTGCTCCAGTCCAATCCGATGTGATACAACAAGCACAAATCCTATGTCCCTTACCATATTACAGCTAAACACATAAACATAAGCAATTATAAAGATTATCAAGTTGACCCAATATGAAATTCCAAGTCTCTGTAGAACTGCAAAGAGCGAACTGAACAAGTTTGTAATCGTTCTATTGCAAGATCAAGGCACACTCGCAAATGTATCTAATTTCCGAATTCAGACATGATTATTTTAAAAGCACATCATAGAATTGCAATGGAAATTAATTTATTAGCTTTCAGACTATTGATTTGCTTAAAAAAAAAAAAAAAAAAAAAATTTGCTTAAACGAGAAAAAAATTACCCGATTAGGAATCTAGAGCTCGAGCACAGGTTCTTCTTTTTTATCAGAAAAATAGTGAAGGATATAAGGGGTGATCCGAATTACGGCAACCCAAACTCCAAAGAGGGCCACATGAGTCCCCAGCTTCCTTAGAGCGTCTGCTTTTTCAGGTTTACCCAACTTTGGAGGCATCGTTTCGTCGTTGCAGATTTCTCTTCTCACAGCTTAAACCCTAGCCTTGATTACTTCACCATTAATCAAACTTGTTTATCAAATATATGGACTACTAGGCCGGGTTTGGCATAAATACGGCCCGTTTAGTTACAGTATCTCCAGAATGTCGAAAATGATATTCAGTTAGGGGTGTCAAAATGAGCCCAAATATAAGTAATCCGCCCAGAATTTTATGGGCTGGACTCGAGATAATTTAATTAGGTTTAATCTCAACCCATTCAAGCCTTAACCATTTTAAAAGAACTTTCAATTGAGCCCAATTTAATATGCAATTGCAACCCCTTTTAAGACTCTTTATTTCCATTGATGTAATGTATGATCCTATATTCAATGTATGAATTACTATCTATTTTATATCGTCCTTGAACCTATGTTTTTAAATATCGTCCAGTGCACTGGATTCTGTTTGGTAAGATGAATTGCTAGCTTCCGATCAAGGAATTGGCTGCTCCAGTATCTAAATACTAGTAGATAGATGCAGATTTGCTATAATACATGCACATTTCTTGTCATGTTGTTATGAAAAATGTGCTACTTTGTTATAATTTCATATCCTTTTTGCCATCTTCTTCTTTCCCTTTTTTCAAACTTTCCTTTTTAGGAGCGCCTGTAAGGTTATCAAATTGTTTTAAGATATCAAGAAAACATTTGACATTGTCACTAAATATGCTAAGAATAAAACAAGGAAAAGAAGTAGATTAACCATTTTACTTTACGTGATATCCTGAAGAGAGATTACCTGTTGTCGAGGGAAGTGATTTATCTGTATGAAGTCACCGTTGAATTGATGCAACGATGTATTTTTCTATACAAATATCTTATTGCCCAAGCAAAGTCTTTTGGGAATGCTGCTAAATTGCTCACCCAACATGAATCAACTAGCCAGTAGTCTTTTAGACGCCATGTAAAACTTGAACTGGATTTATGAGGGCATGGAAGGGATCGGATTGGTACACAAGTCAATATTCTTGCATCCATCTTATTCTTTCATGATTTTTAGGGTGATTTTCGCTTTTGAAAATGTCAAATTCAGTATGTCTCAATAACAAATTGTTTTACTGCTCCTTACAATAAATTCCCCTACAATAACTTTTGTGCTAATTATTCACAATGGAGATGGTTTTTTGAAAATTTTCAGCTGTTTCCTGAAGCTATACTATGGATATTGGAGAACATTTGATGCTGCTCGACAGAAAAGTAACCAAGAATGTGATGAACCCATGTAGTCCATGATAACAAGGCCAATCCAGCATATATCCATGAGTAGGTCGAGGGTGATGGCCCAAGTACCAAATCAACCGCCTGAATATTATCAAGAAGCTTCCTGGCAGCCAAAATGAGATCGCGTGAAATGCAACTCATCACTCATACGATGAGTCTCATAGTACGTAACTCTTAACTAATTCAGACATTATGTAATTATTCTGTCATCACCCTCGACCTACTCATGAACATTGGCTTTACATAAATAAATTGCTTTATCAGTGATACTTACTTTGATGTATATTACCATTGCTACTGTTAAATGTAATTAGTGAACGAGCATGTTAAGAACTAAACTAGAGATTACCTTTTCTATGCGACATACATATCTATAGCTGAGTTTCCCAGTGTTGATTGTTAGGGGAGTTGTTTAGAAGTGCATTGGGTTTCAGAAGAAAAAACATAACCACAGACAAATTAGTGGCTATGTTTGTTCTGGTATCAGTATAGATAGAACAACATTAAATAGCAGCTTCTTAATTTCTCCTCCCTCATTTATGGGATCATCTATGCATTCAGTAACATGAGAACAAGGTTTACTGGCAGAGATGTGAAAGCCATCAAATTCACACATAACTTAGGTGTCTACAGAACTGAAAAGCTTGTAGACTTTCCACAACAAATTTTATCTCACATAATTAGGGTGACAAATTTCAGAACCATAGGGGCAAACGAAAATGAAATACAGAGACAGAAATGAATTAGAGCAAGGGGTCAACAGATGCATAGACAACACTGGGCTCCTTCCTTCCAAACATTCCTTCCTCTACAGAAACTGCACAAGGCAAAGACAGATGAATCGCAATATTAGAAACATGTGTATAAAGAAAGACAAATCTTAAGTTGTATTAACATAAAAAAGGCCAAGATTTAACACTTATTACTTACCTTAGATTTTACCATCACATTCGTGCTTCATCACAAATATACAAACAATTTGCAAGGAGAATGTTTGTTCATCCTAGCCACTCAAACTCAAAAGCACTCTTACCTATCAACTACTTCTCACTAGGCTAAAGTTCTCAAATTTTTGAACACTATAGAGCCGAAGAGAATTCAAAATGCCTTGCAGCCACTTACACTCTGTTTGGATCATTGTTATCCATTGTTTCATAATGTGTTGTATTGTATTGTACTGTATTGTATTGTATGGTAGATACAATGTTTGGTTAGACTGTATTGTTTGTTGTTGTTTAATAACATTTTTATTGTTTGGTTTGAATGTATCATATTGTATTGTAATTTATAAATTTACTAAAATGTCCTTAATTATTCCAGGTTAGGAGGTTTGATTCGGATTAAATAATATAGGTAAAGGGTAAAATAGTATTATGAAATATTAATTAAGGATATAATTAGAAAAGAAATTAAGTAACAATGAGAACACACCAAATCGGTTGTTCCATAAAATGGAGGTTTTCATTGTTACGTAACAATGAAATTTAACAATACAATACAATACATTTTAAGTAACAATCAAAACAAACATTGAATGTATGGTAACAATACAATACAATACAATACAATGGGTAACAATGATCCAAACAAAGTGTTAAGGGGATGCCAACACATAAGATACTATAACAAGAAAACCAAGATAAGCTAGACCTTTATTGACACAATACTACCAACACTAGTAACAACAATAGCTATGGTCTATGCCTCAATCCCAAGTCCTAACACAATATTGCAGTATAGAATTTTTCTAAGAATGAAGGACATTGATTACACTAGAAGGAAGTGCCCAAGCTTGGGTCAATGGCAAAGCCGCCAAGGTAGTACAACAAGAAGATGTGTAGTAGGCGCACATCGTGAGTTCGAATCTAGCCGTGGAATCAAATCTAGTAGTTCAGTACAAAATGGTACAATTGTTGGCTTTTATTCATCGAGTTTCAAGGCTAGACACATCTCATTTCAAAAACACCATACCTATTGTAATCCCATAAGTGAAGTCTGAGAGGGTAGGATCTACGTAGACCTTACTCAAAAGAAAAGTTTTTGAAGCAGGGGCCAAAAGATATGATAGCAAATAGCAAGATACAAAACAAATGAAACAACAGATAAATATTACACACTAAAAAATGAGAAAATATATATCTACTAAATAATACTACTAGTACTGAGAAGAGAAAAGTAGGAGGGGCTCACCCCCTACTCTCTCGCATAAAGTGGGACAATACTTGGTTTTCTACTATCACTCAACCCTAATCCTCCACCACCGTACCTACCTATCTAGGGTCTTGGTAAATCGAACTTGTGTCACTTGTCTAATCACCTCCACCCCCCCCCCCCCGGGGTTCATTTTTAGCCTACCTCTACCTCTCCAAACTCCTGCCAAAACCAATCTCTCACACCTCCTCATTGGCGCCTTTACACACCTCCTTTTTCACATGACAAAACCATATCAGCCTTGTTTCCGTCATCTTGTCCTCCACGAGGGCCACTCCCATCTTACCTTGTATAACTTTGTTAATAATGATATCTCTCCTAGTATGCGCACACATCTATTTGAGCACCCTCAATTTCGCTACTTTTATCTTATGAAGGTGTGCATTCTTAACTGGCCAAGACTTTGCCTCATACAAGTACAACCAATGTTGGTCTAATCTGACCACCACTCTGTAGAACTTACTTTAAGCCTCGAAAACACATACTTATCACTTAGTACCCCAAAAGGGAGCTCCCATTTCACCTACCCCGCTCCAGTCCAATCCGATGTGCCCCATACAACAAGCACAAATCCTATGTCCCATACCATATTATAGCTAAACAAAAAAACACAATCAATTAAAAATATTATCAAGTTGACCCAATAAGAAATTCCAAGTCTCGATATAACTACAGAGAGCGAATTGAACAAGTTTGTAATCGTTCTATTCCAAGATAAAGGTACACTCGCAAATTTATCTAATTTTCCAATTCAGACATGATTATTTTAAAAGCACATCATGGAATTGCAATGGAAATTAATTTATTAGCTTTCATATTATTAATTTGCTTAAACGAAAAAATAATTACCCGATTAGGAATCTAGAGCTCGAGCACGGGTTCTTCTTGCTGATTAGAAAAATAGTGAAGGATATAAGGGGTGATCCGAATTACGGCAATCCAAATTCCAAAGAGGGCCACATGAGTCCCTAGTTGCTTCAGAGCATCTGCTTTTTCAGGTTTACCCAACTTTGGAGGCATCTTTTCGTCTTTGCGGATTTCTCTTCTCACAACTTAAACCCTAGCTTAGCCTTTGATTACTTCACCATCAATCAAACTTGTTCAAATATATGGACTACTAGACCGGGTTTGGCATAAATCCAGCCCATTTAGTTTACAGTATCTTCCAAAATGCCGAAAATGATATTCAGTTAGGGGTGTCAAAATGAGCCCAAATATAGGTAATCCATCCAGAATTTTATGGGCTGGGCTCAAGATAATTTGAATTGGGTTCAATCTCAACCCATTGAAGCCTTAACCCATTTTAAAAGAACCTTCAATTGAGCCCCATTTAATATGCAATTTCAACCCGTTTTAAGACTCTTTATTTCCATTAATGTAATGTCTGAATTATAATCTATTTATATCTTCTAGGATTTATCTATCCATTTATAACTTTCTTTAAAAAAAAATCTTAAGTTGAAATTCAAATTGTGGTTATAAAAGTTAAATAACAATATGTTTAAGTTATTGAGATTAAGCAGGTCAAATTGTACTGGTCATAACCCAACATGATATTTAGCCCATTTGAACCCAACTCATTTGAGCCCAAAGTAAACTTGGGCGGGTCATGACTCAACCCAATTTCTATTTCAACTCATTTCAATATCTCGAATTTCAACTTAACCTACCCATTCGACACCCTTACATTCAGTAGTATAAGATAACTTCAAACAAAATGGTATATATCTTCTTCTTTTTATTCTTAATTATTGTATAACACTATTTTTTAAAATTTATAGCAATCAAAATATAATATTTTGATTAAATGGGTATTAAATTTTAAATATAAAAAAAGAGCTTACATCAAACTGGTCTTATAAATATGGACAAATATTTACTATTATGTCAAGACTCTGGTCCGTTGTGAGTGACGGCCACACTAACCTTCTGGTGGGAGTAGTATCAACTATCAACCCAAACCTAACACACCAAACCATTTTAAAATCAAGTCATGATATAAAATACTAAGAAAAGAGTCTTAAAACAATTAAAAGTTTGAGTTCCCATAAACTCAACCAGTCAATTAAATCAATTGCGGAATAAACTCCCTAGAACCTAAAAGTCATAGTACCAAAACATCTAATAGTCTAGGATAGGGGATGCAACCCAAAAAATAAAGAATAAAAACATAAGTCTAGAAGGTCTGAGTCCGAACAATGGACTAAGAAGGAAAGAGGAATCCATAACAACCCGGGGGAAGTGACTTACCCTTGGAATCAGATAGTAGAGGTCTCACAATTAAGGTCTCGAAACAATCATCATAATATGTCTTGTACTTAACAAAGAAAAAACAAGTGCAGTATCAGTAAACAATAATCGAGTACTGGTACAATCATTGGCTAGTTCCAATTATATAAAATATGAACAAGCAACCCCAACTTAGTAAAATAGATAACATACGATTGAATCACAATCATAACATAGCCCGGAATCTCAGTCCTCACCCTGTGTTGATATGCATAACAAACATGAACAACCACAAGCCAACATGGTTCTCTCATGGAAACCACACAAAAACTGTTAGTTTATCAGTGTGGTACCCGAGCCAACCATTTATGGATATCTCTGTACCACGGTGGTTTCCGAACCAACCGTTAGTATATATCATGCGTGATATCCGATCCAACTATAGGGATATCATGTACCATGGTACTCGAGTCAACCATCAAACACACATAACAATCACAACCACAATGAATAACAATCACACTTGTACACCCAAGTAAACACATTCATTGCATGTGATTGCCAACATTTAACGTTTCGATTCATACTCTTTCATCCTTAATCATATATCATACATATAATACTAATTAAGTAGTTGACAAGCATATATAACATAAACGAGAAAACAAACAATCATCACCTACCTCGAATCAAGCCTTGGAAGCTCTTTTGAGCTTGAACCTAAGACTTGTGATGAATTCTAGTTTGTTCTTGGTCTAAAACAATACAAAATACACAATCAATAAATAAGGGCCTAAACATACCCGAATTATAATAAAATCCTAACACTCATGTCATTTCCATGATAAACCCTACCCAAAGGTCTTTCCACCATTAATTCAAGTCAAACTCTGCACTAAGGTCACCCAATAAGGATCTTAAGGCCTCAGAATCACAATACCAAAGTAGGGAAAGTAATTAACTTACCTTTATCGATGAAATTGATGGAAATAGGTTGAAATTCGCTCCAAGGCCCAAAACGAGTTTGGGTACCTTAAGCGATGGCTTCTTCGCAAATGCAAAGGTCAACAAGGGTTGATCCTTGGCAAAGGCGACCCAAGGCTCACTGAAGTGAGTCTTGCCAAAGCAAGTCATCTCTCGCAAAAGCAGAGCGCACCAAAACCCAGACATCAGAAAATCAGTCAACACTCTAAACCCCGAAAGGACCCTTGAGATTTGTTCGAAACCTCATATACACAAACCAAATAAGAAAATCAATTATACTCGATGTTCCGGACTCAATGGAATCGTCAAAACACAAATCTGAGGTCTCCTTGACCCAACCTCCGCGAAAAACACAAGAAACTAGCTCACGCCTAAAAAGACAAACAAACTCGGGACCTCTCAAAAATCAACCAAGACCTCAGCTAGGCCTAATATCATCCCCAAATCCAACGGAACTCTCGTAATTCCAATATGAGCATCCAAACCCCAAATGTTGACCAAAGTCAACCCAAAGGCTAAAATTCTGCAATTTCAACACTTAGGACCTCAAATCCTCAAAAAGACTCAGAATCTGAAATCGACAACTCTCACTAATAAGATTTCACATTTTGAGACTGATGGAATCAACTGAATTCTATTCCGACAATCGAAACTCCAAAAGACACCAAAAACCACTTTCGTAACAACTTAGCCTTTCGAACTAAAAAATATGCATGTTTAATGACGTGGCACTAACATAATGATGGCTTGGAGGCAAGTGTAAAACACCTCCCATCATGTGAATGGCTATATAGGATTTAGGTTGTGTTAAAGATATGTTTATTACACTTTAAAATAATTTAGAGAGTAATAGACCATATGTATAATCAAGGTGTGTTCCTGAAATTTTGAGGTGGTACTTGTGCCTTTTTCTAAAAAAAAATAATTTTAAAAGGACAAAGGCCTAAAAAAACCTTCGACCAATTAGGCTACCAATTCTGTCCAGAAACTCATTTAAAACCCAAAAATACCAATCAATCAGCCCATGAATAACCCAAAAATGTCCCTCACACCTTCAAACTCTAATTTGAAACTCTCTAATCTAGTAGCGCCGCTCCATTCTATCTCTTCTTTTTACTCATTTCTCTTCTTTTTACTCATTTGAGTAAGCTCCAAACACTCTCTTTTGAGAGATTTGGTGGCCTTCGTTTTGGTTCAAGCTTTGTCCCCAAAGTTTCTTAAGGGATCAAGCTTCACAGAGATAGTACAAATTCGAATTCAAAGCTCTTTTTTACCATCCAAAACATAGCACAAAGTTAGACAAAAATAATTCTTAAAAGAAATCCTTTCAGTTAAATGCAAGTATATGTACATGAAGTTATTCAAAGTAGCTTATGAAATACTAGTACAATTTTCTCAACTTAAAATAAAGAAAAGAGAAGAAAAAAACAGAGTAATGTGTTACATTAGTTGTTCATGGGCTAACACAATCGACAATCATAGAGACAGATGCCTCGGAATAATTGAGCAACTTATTGAGTGACAATCCACCATATATTTGAAACAAAGAGAAGGGTTCACTGTTTGCTTTTCTTGTGAAAATAGGATGTGCATCTACAACTTGATTTTGACCTTTCTGTTTTTGCAACTTAGCAATCTCATTTGTCCACATATCTACTAGCCCAGACATTCTTCTTGTGAAAAAAAAAGAGCTTGTTTTGATAGATGATTGGAAATTTGTTTGTGCTTTGAAGTATCACTATAAGTCTCTCTTTATATATAAGGGTGTAGAAGCAATGCAAGAAAAAAAGAAGATGGAATAGAAAATGTGATTCTCTTTGGCGGCCCACATATTTCCATTTTGCTGATGGATTCACAAGCAAATGTTTAGCTAAGATAGAAAGGAGAGTTGAGGTTGGTTGGGTCCAAAAACTGGGGGAAATTGGGAAACCATGTGCTCTGTTTTATCCTTTTTTGGCCCACAGTTGTATAGTGCTTTCTGATGTGCTTGTTTATTACTCTCTTTCCTTCGTCCACTTTTATGTGTTATGTTTCATTTTTTGAAAGTTACTTTAATTAATTTTTAAAATTAAATTAAATTACATTAGTTTGATATTTTAAATAAAAAAATTTAAATATTTAAAAACTATACGAAAAGTACTATAAATTGCAATTCTTATGCATATCAATATGATGAAAAAATACATCATAAAATGTTAGTAAAAATTCTTATAGTTTGACTCTAAAAAAGAAAACAATGACAATTAAAATTGGACGGAGGGTGTAATGGATAAATCATAAATGACACCCATATATAGTGTTTTGAAAATATGGAGCCCTTCAAATTACTAGAAATTATCGTAGATATTCGAATTATAATTTGTTTCAATTAAACACATAATGAAGTAGTCATATTAATTTTTTTTGGTTTAAATTTTTTTAGAAAGATATGTTCTTAACTATTCATTATGTAGATAAACTAACCATTTAAAATATTTTATCTCTTTTAGTTATGCATATCATATACTCAATTATAATATGTATGAGGTTTTATGGCTTATTGAGACAAATTCAGATAATTAAGTAAATGATTTATCTTAAATGGTTATTTATATAATGAGTATTGTGAACAAGCACTACTTTTTTTATATTGAATTGATAATATCTAATAGAACATTTTAAGAGTACAAATGTTTGGATATTATTTTAAATTCAAATTTGTAAATATTTTATTTAAATAAATTATAATTAATTGTTATAGATTTAAGAGCAAAAGTTAATACTCCCTCTGTTTCAAAAATAGTGGTCTGGTTTTCTTTTTAGTCTGTTTCATAAAGAATGACCTCTTTCCTTTTTTTGGCAACACTTTAACTTCAACTTTTTACGTGATATGTGTAAGGCCCCAAGATTAAAGGGCATTTTGGTACATTTGACATAACTTTAATTTAGAATCGCAAGACTAAAAAGTTTTCTTTCTTTTCTTAAACTCCGTTTCAAGTCAAATTATGTCATTCTTTTTTAAACAGAGGGAGTAATTTATTTTGTAAATATTTCATTATGTATTCAGTTAATTGTAGCTTTTAATCTTATAATATAGTACACTAGTGTACTTGGTCGCGCTTCACGCGGTTATGAAAAGAACTAAAATAAAGTTGTCTATTAATATTATGTCATCAAAAAAAAGTTGTCTATTAATATTATGTCATAAAAAAAAAGTTGTCTATTAATATTATTAAGCACTTTAATAAAAGGGGATTGATTTTTCCTAATCACACAAATTTCATAGAAGAAAAGCTATGAAAAATATTTAAATCAAATATGAAACATATAGAAGAAATCAATTTATGTGAACTTGCAAAACGTATTAAAAATAAATTTAGTGGGAAAAAAAGACGGTAATGTTAAGATTAGTGGAATGTAAACTTGAGATATAATCATTTTTTCCTTTTTTTTGTTGAGATCCTTTTCTAAATATTAATATTTAGAATGATTTCTCTACATTTATGTAAATTTGATATGATCACTATTTTTCCTTTTTACAAGATCCGCTTCTTATGATTTCTTAACACTTAGGCTTCATAAGATTCACATTTTTTCATATTTTTAAATAAAATTAGATTTAAAAGACTAAAAGAGGGAACTAAGAAAAATAGAATAAAAAAGAAAAGATCCAATATATATATATATATCTTTCATTCCTTCACTATTTAAATAATAGACCTATATAATATAACAAAATATGATAATATTATGCAAAATAAGCATTACAATTGTTTTTTAAGTTGCATATATATCATTTTCTATAATGAGATATCAATAAGTTATGTTTTATGATAATATTAAGAGAAAATGGTCTAACCCCCATGTATACTCGAAATCTCAACTACACACTTCAACTTCAGGATGTCTTATCACCCCCTAAACATTTTATTTCTCTACATACTATACACTTGAGTGCTGACCTGTCATAGGAGGTGAGAACACCTCCTCTAGGCGTGTTAGAAGAGGCAATATGACAAAACTAATGCCGAAAAAATGCTACTTTTCCAACGGTCGACTTCGCCAACTTAAATAAACCCTTGTTCCTTCTTTCCCACCGTTAACCCTTGTTTTTCTTTAAAATTCACGATTTTCTTTCAAAAATAGGTAGTGTTTAGTTGTTTATGTTTATTTCTACTTTAAATCTTGAAGTTAGGGTTTGTAATCTGCTCTAATTTCTTATTTAGTGTCTCTAATTTGAATTTTTTTTTTTCGAAATTTGTTAAAAATGACAAATGAAAACTTGAATAAACTTTGTATGGATGAATTAGACACAATGCTCAACGTTGTAGTGAGATGCAAACATAGGATTCTGCTGAATTTGTACTTGGTTGAAATTAAATTTGCGTAGAAGATTTTGATCTTGCCCATGCTATGGTGTTGTATGTGTTTTTCCTTGTATTCTTGCTTCACTTTATATTCAATTGATGCTAATGTACTATTTTTCTCTATTTTCAGTCTAAAAATTACAAAAAAAAATTATGGAGGGACGAGGAAGAAGTGGATCCTAGATCAAATTTTAACCTTTCAAGATTGGCGAACAAATCAATGAGTTGTAGCAAGAATTATGGATTGGATAGGTTCATATTGACAACTTGAGTAACTCTACTTTGATATTGGAGAGGAGTTCAATGGAAGGTGGAAATGACGTAGGTTCAATAAGAAGATATTTTTGTGTATTTTGAGTTGTGTTATTACTATGTTCATCAGCAACCAATCTATTCCAAAATAGTATTTGATTTGTATTGTTGCTATGTTTATCAGAATTGTCAATGTATGTGACAAATTGCTTACACTTCATCTGTAAACTGTAATAGCCAACATTGTTAAACACAACAACCTAGCCAATAAAATAGAATAGCCAATTAAATAACAAACACAACACCATATGTAAACACAACTGAATAACCAACACAACATCATTTCTAAACACATTTGAACACAACATCACCATTCATTTGTACTTCGACATCATTATTCAATACCAGAATAAAGTCACATTCATAAGGCCTTACATAAGGCATAATTTACCAATAAATATTGTTAAACATAACACCATCTATAAACACAACAGCCTAGCCAACAAATAGAATACTGAATTGAATAACCAACACAACACCATATGTAAACACAATTGAATAGCCAACACAATAGAATAAACAACACAACACCATTTCTAAACATATCTGAACACAACATCACCATTCATTCTTACTTCAACATCACTATTCAATACCAGAATAAAGTCAGTAAGTCACATTCATAAAGCCTCACATAATACATAATTTACCAACAAATAATATTAAAAAATAGTAGGCCCTTAATGAAATAATTTGCATATCTACTGGACTAACTTAAAAATTGCTTAAATACATCAACATCACTACAATTTTCATGGCATCTTTGACTGTGAAGAAGTGCTATTTTGACTTGGATTATTTGAACTACTTTCCATTGTCTTCTTTCTTTGCTTCTCTCTAAGTTCTTGAAGTTTTCTTGTTGAGATTGCTGCTTTGTCATTTCATTTCAGCTTACTTGTAGTACTTGGTGTATAACCAATGTCACTAGTTACATCAGCTGATCTTGTCACTTTTGCTTGACCAGTAGAGTAGATCTTACTACTTGGCATGTCAAGCTACAATAAAATAATGAATATAATTCAATGTTTAAATTGTCTAAATTAACAAAATAGTTTAAGATAAAGCAAAGACTCGCATTCATGACTTTGAAGTTATTTGCAGCTTGGAACATACCCATTCTCATGACTCTTGGCCTTTTGTCAAGAGATGTGTTTTCCCTACTTTTTCCTCTTTTTGTAGTACCAGCTACTGAAGATGATGCATGATAATTAGGAGGAGAAGAAGAGGATGCATGAAGATCAGTAGGTGCAGTAGAGGAGATGCACTAGGTCCCATTGATGATGTTTTTTCGTCTTCCTTTTCATTTAAAACAAGTTCAAATATTACATTTGGTTTGCCTCTTTCGTTGCGTGAACCTGTTGGCCGTTCTGCCCTTACTGATACACTAGGTGTTGTGTGGGTGCGCTAAGTGTTTGTGATGGTGTACTATGTGTTGCTGATGGTGCACTATGTCATGTTGATGACTCGACATCTTCTCTTTGAGAATACCCTCTCTTGTTATGGCCTCGACATGGCATATACTACATATTATTGCAAGTCCAGTCCTAGGCAGCTTTTCAGATTTCTTAGTTTCTCCGACTACTTTTCTTCTAGCCTTAGATGGCCTACCATGCATGTTTGTGATTTCTGGTGGTGAAACAATAGGGTTTGTAGAAACTGGCCACATCTCCATGTTTGTGAGTGATTCAAGAACATTGTCATAAGTCCTCAAGTAAGTTTTCTTATTATAGCAGTTATCTATATAGTCATACAGAGAAAAATTCTTAAAGCATAATGCAGCCACAACATGTGGACATGATATGCCCCTTAACTGCCACACCCTATAGCTACAAGTCCTCCTGGCAATATCTACTTTGTGTTGACAAAGCCCTTATGTCACTTCAAATCTAGCAACTCCATTAAACTCAATGGTATAGTCCATATACCTACTAATGTTCTCCTCTAAGACCTTCAAATCCATTGGAGAGAAATTACAATTTCAAGTACTTCGGAACTCCCTTAAATTGGCTATTTTTGTCATCATCTTCACTATTTTTTTTTCAACCATAGTAATGATGGTCTTGTGTCCAGCAGTCAAGATCCATGTATTAAAATACTCAGACACATTGTTGTCTACAGAATCACACTTCACTTCAGTGTTGAAGTAAATTTCGCACCAGTAATTAATGTTGTAGTACATTAAGTCACCCATCATTTTTTTTAAACCTAACAACTTCGTCTTCTTTATATTTTTTCTTAATTGAGACTCAAATGTACTCTTAGCTATCTTCCAAAATTATTTTCTTCTTTGAAGACCCTTTCAATCCATATCCTAGTTACCTAACATGTGCCTAACACATTTTCTATGTTCACAATAAGGTAATACCTCTTCAATTGTTGCAGATGATAATTAGGTCATAATTACATATAGAAAGTGAAAATTACAAAATAAATACATACAAATACATATGCAGAAGTTCACATACCTTATGCATATCTGTAATCAAGGTGAGATCTTCACCATCTCCAAATCCTAGGTCATCCTTTATGCACTTGACAAACATGGTCCATGAGTTTCTGTTTTCCTTTTCAAATACTACCTAAGCAAGTAGCAGTATCTGATTGTTACCGTTATTGGCCACATCAACTAACAACTGACTTTTACAAATAACTTTTGAGAAAACAATCATCTAAGCCTATGCACTTTCTAGGAAGTGTCCATGCCCTCCTTAAAGTATCAAAACAAATGTAAAAACTCTAAAATACTGATTTGCCAAGTGCATCAAGTTCACCAAGTTTTACAGCATAACTAGTCCCTAGATTGGTCCTCAACATTTCATCCTTGTAGTCAAGAATTCTTCCAAATTTCACAATATGATCACCCATTATATCTTTCAACACTTGAGCTCTTGCTCTTCTCACAATAGTCTTGCCAACATAAAGTTTAAATTTCTTAATCATCTCCTGCAACTTGAACACTCTTATGTTAGGTTGCTCAGTTATCTTTCTCTATAGGTTTCAGATAAAAACTTTGCATTGCACACGTAATTTTTGATTGTCTTGTTGCAAGTATGCTTTGACTTGTAAGTTTTTATCATGAAATTATTTGTTGTTTTGTCAAGATATGCATACAAAAGTCATGGACAGCCATCCTTGCATCTAACTCTAACTTTCTTTGGCTCATTCACCCACTTCTCCACCCGAACCCTCTTTCTTACGGCATCTAACTCTAACTCTAATTTAGCCATTAGTCTCTTTTCATTTATTTAAAATGTCTTTTCATTAGTCCATTATTAAATTCAATAAAAAAGATATGATTAGAATTTTTTATTTCAAAATTTGAGAATAAGCCAAAAAAAGGAGAAAAAAGATAAATGTGAATGGTCATAGAAAGGTGTTACATTACCGTGCCTACATCTAGCTTTATTATATATATATATAGATTGAACGTTGATATTTCAATGATTTTTGTAATTATATGAATTTTATAGTCGTTTTGAAGATTCATATTCAATTAATGTTTTCAAGTTTTAGCCTATCACAAAGATAAATAAAATATATGTGATCTCTTTAACTTGAAAGAACCAATCAAAATAAAAACCAAAAAATTTAACTTTATATTGATTTATAATTTTAATAAATCGACATAATTATTTTAAGTTATTTTTTAATGCAAAAAAACAAACCAAACCAATTCTACCGATGTAGACCTTTACTTTCCGTCCTTTTGATTATTCCCAAATTGTTTTTCACTATTGTCATTTTGATTATTCCCAAAAAAAAAAAAAATCATTATTGTCCTTTTGATTATTCCCAAATTATTTTTCATTATTGTCCTTTTGATTATTCTCAAATTATTTTTTATTATTTTCCTTTTGATTATACCCAAATTATTCTCCTAAAAATTGTAAAGTAGTCAAAAATCTTTTTTTTTTAAAAAGAATAAATATATCAAAAAATCCAATAATTTTCTTAAATTTTTAAAATTATTTATTTTAAACTATAAAATAAATTTTCAATAATTCATGACATATGTAGTTCTTTTGTTTATTTTGATTTGTGTATTATTTTTCAAATGATTTTTTTATTTTTATTGTTATTTTTTAATATAACAAGAAAAAACAATATTTTTTTCAGTTTTTACTCTTGATGTCAATTACTTATTCTTCATTCTTCAAATTATTTTTTCAAGATTTTATACTAAAAAAATACTCATATCATTTAACATGTAAATTTTTTTGAAGTGAAGTAAGTAAAAACAAAGAGAGGGGAGGGGTATTTCTTATGCAGAAAACTAAACAAGTAGGATTTTCGAAAGAAACTGCATTATTGTAGAATTTGAATTTAAGTGCAAGTATTTGTACACAAAGTTATTGGGAACCTATTACAACATCATTGTGAGTAAAGGAAGCACTATTAGAGAGAAATGTGTTGTTCATGGCCTAACACAATCGACAATCATTGAGACGGAAGCTTCAGAGTAACTTATTGAATTTACCCAATAAAGAGACACATTTTTCATAATTTTGACGAACCAATTCACTGCTTCCTTTTCTTGTTTCAATTGGTACTTGAGCTTCATCCTTACCTTTCTTGTTTCGAACCTCGTTAGTCCACATATCTACTAGTCCAGACATTCTTCTTATTTTTCAAATATCTATCAACTTTTTTTTTGTATATGCTTGAGAATATAGTTGTTGTGATTTGAAGTATACAAATCTCTGTTTATTTATATGCTTGAAAATGTTGCAATAAACAGGATAAGGATAACAAGTATGTTGTTTTGTATTGCGCCCACATATTTAATTTTCATGTGCGGCGTTATGGTTTGTAGCTGATGGATTTATGTGCTTTTATATTAAGGAATTTCAATAGACATAGCGGTGGGTCCAATTATATATTGAGTTTTGATTTAATTTGAAGTTTAAAATTTTTATATAAAACAATATTTTAATTTCAAAATTTTAAACATATGAAGTTATCAAAAAATGGAACAAGGAAAGATAATAGGAGTATTTATATACTCTTTTACTTGCTCTTCGAATCCATGTTTCATCCAAGGATATTTTGAATTAAATCGAAAATACATCAAATAATATGGTCGTATGATCTTTAAAAAGAAATTTAATTTAATGCCCAACTGGGCATCGGACCGGATTGTACTGATACCGTTCATGTTCGTTCCGATCGATCCATTCCAGTTCTATTCTGGTATATAGTGAGATGGGATGGAACCAAATTTTCATCCCGATAATTCCAATCCGATTTATCCTGATACCGATCAATAACCCAGTCAAACTATCTCGATCCGATCCGACACCGATTCTTTTCGATCCGATGGTCCCATTTCGATTCGGTGCCTAGTCTTAAATTTTAGGCTTAAGTCATAGACATCCACTTAAAGTTGTCCGCATAATTCACTTAGACACCTCAACTAGGACTTGTACCTATTGAACACTTAAATTGTTCAAAACATATACCTATTAAACACAAAGTGCTTACGTGGCAAAATAAGTGTACCTCACTGTTGTTGAGCGCGTGAATAGGTTCCTATTTCATTTTTTAATTTTTTTTAAAGATAATTTGTTACTTTTTTCACGCTTGCATACATTAACTAAATAACTATATAAAAAAAAAAAAAAACTCTTAATCAAGAAAAAGAAACAACCCCACCCCACACCCCTTTACCTGTCATCTTCTTCACTCCATCTCAAAAATCTCTTGCACTTCATTTTAGTTCTATTTTTTTTTCATTTTTTGTTAAAATGAAAAACTGAATCTGCTAAACTTAATTTGCTAGTTAAATTATTGGTTGTGTCATCCCCAATTAAACTTTTCAATGTCATATTATTTTTTTAAAAATCCGGCCAAATATTTTTGCCATGATCCCGCCACACCCCTTTACCATACACTCCTTGATTATTATTTTTACTAGCGGCATTCCACAATTACTAATATTATCAAAAACTAAAATGAAATGCGTCAAAAATAATTCCGGCGAAATTCCATTTTTTCCGGCAAGACTAATACGAATCTGAAATTATTTTCTTTCAAATTGTTAAAAAATTCAAATCCTAAAGAACTCACAACATAGAAGAAGAAGAAGAAAAAAAATATGAGAATCTGAATTGATATGAGTGGAAAAAAGAATACGTTGAGACAAAAAAAGGTGGAACGAAGATGATTATCGTTGATTTTAGTCGCGGCGGCTCTGTGCGTGTTCCGGTAAAGAAAGCACAAGGATGGATGCAGGGGCGGCTCTAATAAATCGGTGGCCTAAAGCCAAATTTGAATCGAGGTCTTAAATTCAAACATATTTTTTTATGAAGTTTATTATAACCAATTATTTAATTTTTCTTGAGACATAATACTCATAATTTATCAAACTTTTATTACTTATTTGCTCTTTTATGAGAAGTTTATATTTTCTACAACTAATATTCCATATTTAAAAAAAAATATATGTATAACATATTTTATTTTTTTAAAATGAGGCCCCTCAAATTTTGGGCCTAAGGGGGTTGTTTTTTTTCCAAATGTGTAGAGCCGCCACTGGGAGTAATTTCCCTGGATAGTCATCCATGTTTGGGAAATTACCTTGGAATATCACTTATGTTTGTTTTAGGACCACAATATCACCCAACTTTACCTCTTTTTCTCAAAATATACTTACAAAAAAAAAAACATTATCTCTCTCCTAATAGGATGCCATGTCACATTATTCCTTTTTCATTATTAACATTTTTTTGAAAAAAATTTAGACAACCCATATTACCTAGTAAAAAAAAAATTACATAGCCAAAAAATTTCTACCCTAGTTCTAGGAGATTAGGCGGCAAATCCAAATATGAGCTCCTCCGATTCTTCAAGAAAATATGTGGGTTCCTCCGATTTTTCAAGCGAGATAATGTTTTTATATGGGCACTAATGGGCAATGGCACCTTTTTGTTGAGTCCGGAGCCAAAAGTGTAACTTTTTTTCTTAAAAAAAAAAAAACGGCACATCAAAAAAAATTAACCAAAAGGGCAAAATCACTCCTGACGGAGCGATTTTGTTCTGACAAAAATTGACGCCACTCCGCTAAAAGAAATAAAAATCGCTGCCGATTTTCTCAAAAAAATATTTTTTCTTTAAAATCGCTGCTATAACAGAGTTTTTATATTAAAAAAAATTAAAAGCAAAATCGCTGCTATAGCAGCGATTTTGTTTAAGAAATTAAAAAAAAGTTTTGAAGTTAAATCGCTGCTATAGCAGCGATTTTGTTTAAGAAATTATTTTTTAAAAAAAAAAAAATCCTACCCTTGCAGAGAATTTAATTAAAATTAAAACTGAAGCCAGCGATTTTCATAAAAAGATTTTTTTTTTTAAATCTTTACCCTTTCAGCGATTTAAATGAAAATTAAAAAAAAAAATTAAAACTGAAAATCGCTGCCAAAGCAGCGATTTTTTCTTTAAAAAACTTGTTTTTTTTAAAATGGCTGCCGCCGGAAATTTATGTAATTTAAAATTTGTTCTTTATGTTTTTTTTTTAATTCCTTGACAAAAAATCGCTGCTATAGCAGCGATTTCACTTTTAATTTTTTTTTATAAAAACGATGCTATAGCAGCGATTTTAAAGAAATAATGATTTTTTTTTTGAGAAAATCGCTGCTAAATGCAGCGATTTTTATTTCTTTTAACTGAACGGCGTCAATTTTTGTCAGAAGAAAATCGATCCGTCTATAGGGATTTTGCCCTTTTGGTTTTTTTTTTTTTTGATGTGCCCTTTTTTGTTTTTTGAAGGAAAAAAATGACCCTTTTAGGTTCGGACTCCCTTTTTGTTGATATTTTAATTCATTAGAGTAATAAGGTAACCATATTGTCAACTACAAAGGATATAATGTTTTTAAAGAATTTAAAAAATGTTAATAATGAAAAAGGAATTAAAAAAATGTTAATAATGAAAAAGGAATAATGTGACATGGCATCCTATTAGGAGAGAGATAATGTTTTTTTTGTGTAAGTATATATTGAGGAAAAGAGATAAAGTTGGGTGATATTGTGGTCCTAAAACAAACATAAGTGATATTCCAAGGTAATTTCCCAAACATGGGTGACTATCCAGGGAAATTACTCCCGCCACTGGATGGACGCAGGGTGGATGGGTGGGTTTGGGTGGGGTTCTTCTGGCAAAGAAGAAATGAGGGAAAGAAGAGTTTTTCTTTTTGTTAAAAACATAGTTTTTCTATTATTTTTCTTTTTAATTTATTTTTTACTTATTATTATGGACGAAATGCCACATGTCTTTTTCTTATTTGTTACTATGTCACATCATTCGCAAGTGTATGACACACACTCTTTATTTTTAGTTTATTGTCACACAGTGTTCAATATGTATATTTTTTTTTAACTAATGAAGGTGTTCAATTGGAACAAGCGCAAGATAAAATGTTTAAGTGAATTATGCGGACAACTTTAAGAGGCCGTGTATGACTTAAGCCTAAATTTTAACTAAAAGATATTTCTCTGTCACAAAGAATGAATAGAACCGGACTAGTATGAACATATGTGCTACCATATTTATAGTTTTTTACTCAACTCTAAAGAACAGGCTAAATAATTAACAGTATATTGGTAGTAGGATATATATACATTTCAAGCCCTTTTTTGGAGAATAACTTTGGACATATAATATAATCTGTCCCGTCTAATTAAAAAATAAATGACTTGTAATATGAAATTTCAAGTTAATACTATTAAAATAAATGAAATTGAAAATATAACATAAGTCCTAAATTCAAAACAAAAAATTTAATATAATATTCTTATGTCAAATATCAATATGAGATACATAAATATGATTCAAAGAAAAGAAAATAAACAATGACTTCTATCTTAATTGAAAAATTAGAATACTAACAAAAATATTTTAATGAAAAAAATAAACATAGAATTACAAC
Source organism: Solanum lignicaule (assembly GCA_029582545.1). Lineage (NCBI taxonomy): Eukaryota > Viridiplantae > Streptophyta > Magnoliopsida > Solanales > Solanaceae > Solanum > Solanum lignicaule. The sequence goes on from JAJOOF010010945.1 coordinate 27,425, forward strand.
AATAGATAATATGAAAAAATGGCATGAAATCACATAAAGTAAAGGTTGAGAATGCGAAAGAAATGAAATGTAAATAACATAAAAAAAATATTTAAAAAATATTAGAATAATAAAAAGGAATTTAAAATAAATAAATAAATAAATAAAATAGCAGTAATAGAAAAAAGAAATGAAAAACTAAACAATTTATAATTACACCACATAATTATCAGCAATTCACAATTTTCATGAGAATAGAAAAAATATAACTATCCCTATCAATTACAATTAATTACCTGCTAATTAAATAATTACATAACCAATTAAATGTGTTATATATTATAATTAGGTTCAATTACACTAAAACAAATTATCATAGTAACTTTCCAAATAGACATTTAATATTTTCTTCATTAGAAAGAAAGGAGTATTAAAGTTAAAAAGTTAAATACTATGTGGGTCTAAGAAAAGACAAAACAATAGACAACATAAGCCAGCCTGGTAATCAATCCGTACACGTCGTAGCGTCAACAATACCGAGTTGACTTAACTTTGCTCTATCCATTTTATTGACTCACAGCTACCCTCTCTGTTTTAATATTTTTTTAAAAATAATATATTTATTATTAATTTTTCATATGAAGTGAACATCAAATGACAAATTAAAATGAAGAAAGTATCATTTATCTTCATTGGTGTTAAATAATTGAATTGTGCTGAATTTACAAGTGTTAAAAAAGTTCTTTGAATAGATTAGATGAATTATATTTTCATGAGTAAACTTTATCACTCTTACATATCTCTTCTGTTACTTGAAAATACATAAATTCATTCAGAACTAATTCTTATATTATTATTAACATTTGAGTAACTCTATCTGGCTTTTAAAAAAGTGCATGTGATATTCTATGCCTTGTAAAAATTTCAAGTCATCCAAATCCTAAATACTAGTGAAATTGATAAATTAGTATAATAAAGTAAGGTCTGAATGGCAGAGGATAAGCTTGTTACTTCCCGAACATTGTTTGTCAATACATCAAATTATATACATACTCCCAAATCATCAGGTGATTTCTCCCTCAGTTTTCTCAGGCCACATATGTAATATTTTGTGCCTAAGTATTTATCATACTATCTTAATTGAAAAGCAAATTTAATTTGATACTATCGAAACTAAATGGGCATGTAATATGCGTCCTATTCGCTATAAAATAGGAAATGATCAGAAGCTATGAGCAATATAGCCATTGGCAGAATTAGAAGATTCTCCATTAAAGTAATGTTGAATTTCATTGTCTGAATTCATCAATTGATCCCAGAACTCTTCTTCTTCTGTGTTCATTCCCTGTTGTAACTGCGAGGGAGGTGATTGTTGTTGTTGCACTTGCAGGGGTGTAGTAGTAGTATTATTACTGTGTTGTTGAATTGATATGTAATCTGCAAATGAGAAATTAAGTTTAGCTCTTGGACCTCTAAATTCAATAGCTGCTCTGTCATAAGCTCTAGCTGCATCCTCTGCTGTAGTAAATGTTCCAAGCCATACTCTGGCTGCCCTTCTTGGATCTCTAATTTCCGCAGCCCATTTTCCCCATGGTCTCTGTCTCACTCCTCTGTAATTCTTCTTTTTCTTCTTCGAAACAATCTTTAAAGCCTTGTTGTTGCCAGTTGATGAGGTTGCAAAATAATTGCAGCCTAAACAACCATTTATTTTGCAGAATTGACAACGCTCTGGTTCTGCCGGTACATGAAATAGGGGCGGCTCAATAGAAGAGTAGGACATGCTCGTAGAAGGTAATGAAATTGCGGCACTGGCACTGATATCCATGACAGGAGAAGTATGGGTAGTAGTACCTGTAATCACATTGGTTAAAGCATTAACCATGATTGAAAACTCTTGTTCATCACTAAGTTTTGTTGACCTCTGCATATTTGAAAATTTTGGTGTTTGGTGTTCAGAGTTAGTTTTTCTAAGTTATATAGTTGAGAAATGAAGATGAGTACACTAATTATACACGGGGTTTGATTTTAGCTTAGCTGGCATCTTCAAATTAAATTACTATTGATTTTATATGCACGTGGGATTTTGAATTTGTGGGTGGGTAATAGTTGACGGTGAATGTCACTTTCGTGGACATCTTTTCGCTTTTTTGAGCAAAGGACGGTTATAAGAGGAATGACGTAATGTCTTACATTACACATTACACAAAGAAAGAAGAGAGTAATTTTGGAATTTAGGGGACAGTTTTGGCAGTCAAATAGATCATTCTGTCGCTTCGAGGCAAAAACCTCCAAAACTATATAGAGTACTTTTATTAACTTTTTGTTCATTCATATACCTACTTGTCAAATTTTATTATTCCATCCTCGTGTTTTATTTATGCATAATATAAATTTCATTAAATATTCTAAAGTCTATTAAATAATAAAATATTTTCTATTAAGTAAAAATAGTAAGTTCATAAAAAATAATAAGATGTCATTATATATTTATACAGACATATAATTGATTTTATAGAGAAAGCATTTGGTTAGTACTTAGTAGTTACATGACTTTCAACAAAATCATAAGTTACTCTTTTGAACCAAAAAAAAGTATAATTAAACTTACAATAATAAATAAAGAGAAATCATAAAGAGAACTAAAAAAATGTAACATTTTTTTTACCCTGCTTACAATTTCAATCATTAAAATTAAAAAGAAAAAATATGAAATCAATACACAATATTTCGAACTCTTGTCGACATCCATATTCACAAGCCGATCACTATTCAATAGCTTTCATTTTATTCTTCCAGTCAAATTAAAGAATGAATAATTTAAGTATTGGAAACATAACAATTAAAAAGGCTAATGTGATCATTTGTCCAAAGTCTTACAATGTTTTTATTTGTAGAACTATAATATGAATAACAAATAATGTCAAGAATATGACTAAATTATTTAGAGATTATGATAATAAAATCATGGAAGTTATGAAAATATAACGATCATTAAATTTTATATTAAAGAATATAAATGAATAGTTAATTGACATATTTATTATTCTACAATAAAAATAGAGAAATTGTAAAAAAAAGAAAAAAAGAAAAAGAAAATTCTTAGACAAGATTATACTCCCTCCATTTCAAATTAATTGAATTATTGAGGTGTTTCACACCCTTTAAGAAAATAAGATTAAGACATAAATTAGGTATAACTTTCCATTTTCACCCTTATTAATTATTATCAAATTTATGATTAAAATAACTAAACATTAATTAATAGCTAATTTCAATACTAACTAGTGAAGGGTAAAATTGAAAGAATATTTTAAAAGTAGTCTTGAAGTCATAAAGAGATCAAATTCAAATCATCCTAGTTCGAGAGATACGCCACTAACGGCCCTCGAATCATGAAATCATGGATAAATCTTATGAGAGAAGAATCAAGGGAAGAACAATTACGCACTATTGATTTATCAATAAAATTTTCATGTTTCTTTTTCTTTCTTTTTTTGTGATTGTACTTTGTTTTCTGTCACTTTAAAATGTGTTGCAAACAAGGTTTTATTATTCTAACTTTATATTATATTATTTTTTTCATTAAAAAATTTCATTGTTGTTCTTACTTCATAAGGTTTGCATATATCCTACCTTCTCGAGACTTTGCTTGTAAGATTACATTGAATATGTTATAGTTATTCAATTTATATACGATAACTAGAAGAAGAAAAAAAGCATTGCTATGAAGTTTGGTTGTAGGCCCCCAAACTTGTTGAGACAGTCTTGATAACGAATAGGGTTGATTAATAAAAGAACACTTTTATTTATTGCTTCGTGAAAGATGTATTTAGTCAAATATAAACAAGTAAATATGAATAAAAATAGTTCTATAATAATAGTACGGCGAATCGTATGAATGAATACAACATTAATTGGAAAAATATACTCTTTTTCTTTCAATTTATTCGTTTCATTTTCCTTTTTAGTTTTTTTTTTTTTTAAATCTTTTCTTTGTTGTAAGCTTTTTAATTTCAATTTCTACTTAATATGTTCAAGATCACAAAATTCAAATCAAATAAACAAATAAATAATAACGAAAGAAATAGTTAATTAATTATTGAAAAGCTTGCACCAAATACATAGACGATGAACATGAGGTTAATTAGACACACATTTTAAATCTTTATTCAGAGTAAATCCAAAGATCGAGAGTTATGTAGTGTCAATCGTTCTAGCTATTTTTCTTTTTGAATGAATTATTATATTTTTTTTCTTTTGAATGAATCATTTCTTTTATAAATATGATTAATAACGAATAACCAAATTGAATCGAAACCAATAACAACAAACTGATAAATATATATTTTCATATGACTTAATTTTAATAATTTCAAAATCAATTGACTTAATTTTAATAATTTCAAAATCAATTGACTTAATTTGATTTTGAATATGAACAATAACCGATCAAAATTGACCCATGAATTGTCCCGTGCATATAGTTTTGGTCCTCTTGTCTTCCAAGCGACAGGATGACCTATTTGACTGCCAACTTGTCCCCCAGTTTTTTCTCTAATGGTCTCAGCCAAATTCCAAAATTACCCCTATATGACATTACGTCATTCCTTTCATAACCGTCAAAAAGGCAATAGGAACAATCACCGTGTGAACACTCTCTTTCCTGCCATATCATCAACTTTTCATGCCACATCATCCACAAATCCAAATCCCACGTGCACACAAAATTAGTTGATTTAATTTGAATATGCCAGCTAAGCTAAAATCAAAGCCGTGTAAAATAAGTGTATTCATCTTCAGTGTTTTCGTATATAAAAAGCAAATAACACATCTGAACAACAAAGACCAAAGTTTTCTCTGTTTTTTTCTTTCAAATTTCAACGATGCAGAGGTCAACCAAGAGACATAATCAAGAACAAACAGCTTCAATGAACAAACAACCCAAATTTAGTGATGAACAAGAGTTTTCAATCATCGTTGCTGCTTTAACGAATGTGATTACAGGTACTACTCATACTTCCGCCAGTGCCACAATTTCATTACCTTGTACGAGTATGTCTTATTCTATTGAGCCGCCTTTGTTTCGCTTACCGGAAGAAACAGAGGCTTGTCAATTCTGCAAAATAAATGGTTGTTTAGGCTGCAACTATTTTGGAACTGCTGTTGGCGATAACAACAACAAGACATTAAAGATTAATGTTGCAAAGATGATGATGAAGAAGAAGAAGAATTACAGAGGAGTAAGACAGAGACCATGGGGAAAATGGGCTGCAGAAATTAGAGATCCAAGAAGAGCAGCCAGAGTATGGCTTGGAACATTTACTACAGCTGAGGACGCAGCTAGAGCTTATGACAGAGCAGCTATTGAATTTAGAGGTCCAAGAGCTAAGCTTAATTTCTCATTTGCAGATTACACATCAATTCAACAACACAACAATAATACTACACCCCTGCAAGTGCAACAACAACAACAGGGAACTAATACAGAAGAACAATTCTGGGATCAATTGATGATTTCGAACAATGAAATACAAGACTTCTTGAATACGATGAGTTTCAATGGAGAATCTTCTGATTTTGCTAATAGCTTCTGATCACTTTCCATTAAACACAAGAATTGAAAAGGACAAAAATAAAGAAATTTAGGTTTGGTAGTATCAAATTTTACTACTTACATTTCTGTTCCCAATAGTTAGGCACCGTAATAGAATTTTGTACGGAGAAAGAATATTACAAGTGGGGGCCTAATGATTTTGATGGCAGCTTCCCTACCAACTTCAACGAATATATAAAGAGTAAAACTAAATGGTACAACATTCTTTTGGCACGATCTGGCATGATACTGTGAAATGATAGAAATAGTCTTTTGGCTATTGACTCGAAAATCATCTAAATTTCCCTTCCAAAAAAAGAAAATCACCTGACTTTTCTTTTTTATTTACTTTACTCATTTTATTTCATTTACTTTACTCTTTCAATATCTTTACTTTCTTTTTTACTTAATTCATTTTATCTCTCTTTCTAGAAAATGTTTCTTAATTTTCTTATATTTAGTTTACTTAAATATTTTAGAAAATATTTCTCAAATAAACTTATTTTTCTCAAATAATAATTTTTTCCTTACCTCACTCCGTACTCCGATCCTCCCCATTCAAAAAACTTTAAAATTTAAAATTTTCTTTTTAAAAAAAATAATAATTTATTTTGTTACTACACCCAAACTAGCCCCTCCCCCCAAACAAAAAAAATTAACAACTTAAAATTTTATTTTTGAAAAACAGTTTAAAGTTAGATTTTTTCTATTTTTTTACCCCGCTCAACTCCTGACTGTCCCGCCCCCGCTTTCCACAAAAAAAATTAAAATTTATTTTTGAAAAAAATAATTAAATTTTCATTTTCTTTAGTCCACACTTACCCCAACCACCTACCCCGCCCCCCCCCCTCCCAAAAAAAATTTAAAAATTGTATTTTAAAAAAATATTTTTCATTTTTTTCTTTCATATATATATACTAGTGAAACTATTCGTGCTTCGCGCAGTTGTAATGAAAATTAATAAATTAATTTATTTTATCATTTATAAAAAATAATTCTATGCATTGCTAATTTTTAATTATAATGAAATAGTATGGAATATTTATATTCAAGTCAGTGAGATAAAAAATAATGTAAATTTTTTCCTTCATATGAAACATGATATGTTTTTTCAATATGCTAAATAGACTTTATATGCATATGGTAGAACAAACAATTTAGAAGGCATATTTTGAAACAACAATCTATGTATTAAGTTGAAAACAATACATTTTTTGTTTAAATCTTATCTATCTTTTGAGTACTCGATCATTTATGATAACACCGATTTTGATATTAATTTTTTTTTTGAACTTCCACATTACGTCTTTTTCATCATATTTGTTTACTATTTATATATTAAAGAAATGTTTTAAAAATTATAACAATGAAACAAATAGGAGTTATCAATAACATTTAAGAATAGAAGTTATAAAGAAGATAAGATACATGAGTTATCATAACTTTAATATATAATATTATTATGACATTAAGTACATTAATCATTGTGCATTAATTTTATTTGTAAAAATAAATAAATGACTGAAAAATATAATGGGTAAAAATCACAAAAATAAGAAAAAGTATAAATAAATTGATTGCATAAAAACGTGTCATGTTACAATCTCATCAAAGACCACAATTAAATAATATAGAGGCATAGATTTTTATAATTATGTAGCTAAGACATAAAAATTAATAATTTACATTATTATATTTACAAAGTAATAAAAAATGAAGGGATAATGGTTTGAAAAATATCCCAACTTTGATCGGATTTGATGTTGCGATACTAAACTTTTATAAGGACCTATTACCTCCCTAGAATATTTAATACCGTATTTTTTACCCCCTGAACTATTTAATAGTGTATTTTAAATGTATATATGTGTTCACGTGGACACATTACTATTTATAATTTTGCATTATTTTTTATGTCCACATGGGTAAATATATATGTTTAAAATACGGTATTAAATATTCTAGGGAGGTAATAGGTCATCATGAAAGTTTAGTATCGCAACAGCAAATTCGACCAAAGTTGAGGTATTTTTCAAACTCTTATCTCAAAAATGAAAAGAAAACTTCTAAATACATTTCAAGCAAGAAAAGAACAGCGACAAAAACAAATTGTTACATATGCATAAGAATAAGCAATGATATCATATACTAATTTATTTCATCTTTAATTTTCTTTGAGAGAAAAATAAAATATAACTTATTCTCATAATTTTTTTGATTGAAATAAGATAGTTATATTAGTTATGTTTTACAATAAAAAGTAGGATCATAGAGGACTAAATGAGTAATGTTGTCAATATGTGTACTTAAGTTACTATATATTACAAGTCAAAATAAAAACAAATTCTCTAGTAAAAGTAATTCCTAACGGTGCTTCAAAAAATATTCTTCTAAGTCTTCCTTCAAGAAAACATACAATAAATAAATAAATTAATTAATACAATACAAGCATCACTTTTACATTTTTCAATATCAAATAAATATGAATTCAATAAATCAATTCATCAATTCAAAATAAATAATTTAATTATAATAATATAAAACACAAAAAATATGAATAATTGTTAATATGATTGTTTAGGTATGATATTTATGATATTTATATTCCCATCATGTCAAATTAAAAAATAATTATATCAAAAAAGGGAAAATAATTTAAACTATACTCGTAAGTTATGAAATTATCAAGACTAAAATTAAAGGGTATGAGTTATGAGTAGTTATTATTTATAAATATATTAAATTAGAAAAACTTGAAATATTAGAAGTTATATTTGTCATTTTATAATAAGAAAAAGGGCACAAAGAAATTTTCTACGAAAAAAATGTCAAATAACTTGAGCATAAATTTAACTATCATATACATGCTTTTAATAACAACAATTACATGAATAATGTAAAAATCAAGCTAAAAAGATATCAAGAAAATATATAATAAATAAATAAAGGAGGAAGTAATACAATACAAGCATCATTTTTACAACTTCCATTATAAAAAAAAATATGAATTCAATAAATCGATTCATCAATTTATAATTCTTCAAACCCTTATCGGTATTCATTTCACAAGGCGGTCTTCATTGAAATTTTTTATTCTTCAAGATTAAAACATAAATTTAATACCACATGAAATATATATATATATATATATATATATATATATATATATATAT
>JAJOOF010010946.1:0-41355 GCA_029582545.1 Solanum lignicaule
ATTATGCTTATCGCTTATGGTCATTTTAATTGCTTCCGCGACCAAGGATGTGTAATGATATGCTATGAGGCTTGTTTGGGGTTCCTTCGGGTTCCCCATTCGCCGGTCACGTCTAGGCCCTAGGCTTGGGTCGTGACAATAATCATAAGAGCATAAGACAAGGGTTAGTCAATATAAGACACAATCCAAAAGCATATGAAATACTTCATGAAACATAAATCATAAGCATAAGAAACAATACCATAATTATAATAAGCGAAGTCTCCAACATAAGCATCATTTAAGCATTATTTGACTCTTAGTCATACATACCATAATAAAACTATTCTCAAGTAACCTCAAAAACTTACATTTGCAAGGCATGAATAGCATCCCATAATACCACCCAAGCCAAGTATCCCTTTTTGGTCATCTTAATTATAGTCTATATACATGTCAAGTCTTTAGACTTCTCTACCATAAGGGTACCATACTCCTAAGTAACCTCAAAGCACACTTGTGCAATGCAAGAAAGGCATCTCATACTACCCTTCACACTAAGCATAACTTGAGGCCATCCTAATCATATTCACCCTCATTTGGTCTCACTAATTGCTTACTTCATGTAGACAAGGGAATTATCACCTTTAATCAAACACATCCTGGAAGGAAACTATAGAACCAACCCAAGCTAAACTGCACTATTTAAGAGAACCCATCATAACTAGCCTCAAGTCATACTTGTGCAATGTATGAATAGCATCTCATACTATTATTCATACTAAGTTCCCCTTTTGCTATCACGAATGCTCACTAGTTGGGGACTAGTCCCTCTTTTCTATTTACCATTAGTCATTTAAGGTACTTCTCTATTTAGTACTAGGCAAGTCACAACACATGAATGAACTCTATTTCTCAATTCAAGGCTACCAAGGAATAACCCCCTAATAGGCTAGACCATGCTATTAGCTTACTAGCATAACTATATTAAGCTAAGCTAACTACCTTGGAAGACACACAATGATGCAAGTCCAAGATACTCTAGGAAATGTACAAGTGTTCCATCCTAGCTACCATGAAATTATCTTAGATCAACTAAGTCATGCTACCCTTACAAGCACACTATGATGCTAATGCAAACTACCCTTAGGAGAGTATGATTCTCAATCCTAAGCTACCCTTAGGAGAGTATAGGTCCTCAATCCTAAGCTACCATGATTAACCCTAATTCAAGCTACCCTTGAAATGAGTCTTACAATGCAAAGTCTAGCTATACTTAGGAGAGTATGGATCCTTAATCCTAAGCTACCCTTAGAATGGTATAAGTGTCACGACCCAAGGCTAGCCCCTAGATGTGACACGGCGTACTCGACCCCGAAGGGGTCTAATACAAGCCTCATAGCATTTCATTGCATTTGACATAGAAATAGTGCAGAATTAAAAACTTATTTAAATCCAAACAATCCAAATTACTCATTAAAAATCTTTTGAAAGACACAGCGGAAGTCTAAGTCTCACATGGCCATCTAAACAATGACTTGAAAACTAAAGTAGGGTCACAGACCTTTACAATCGAAAAGACTAAACTTGTCTATTACATGAAATAAAAGAAACTTCTAAACACTTGTCCTCGATCTATGAGGACATACCACTTGATCTTGGAAGAATAGCAATCCAAGCACTTCAATCTAGATAGAAGCAATCATTTGCCGAAACCTACACTTGTAGTAAAAACATGAATAAGAATGGGGTTTAGCACAATTAAGTACTAAGTATGATAGCCATGCAAAAAAAAATGCTTAAATGGACATTTTGTTTGAAAGTCATGCTTGTATGCCATTTTGATAAAATCTCATAAATATAAGCATAAGAGACATAATATTCAAACATAACCAACATGCAAATCATTTATCAACATTAGAAACACAATCAGCATTTAAGCCATTACCTTCACATTAAACCTTCACCTCAAGTAACCCTCATGATATACCTTGTGCAATGTATGGATAGCGTCCCATACCACCATCCACACCAAGGTACCACATTAAGATCACCAACAGTGAACATACCATTCAACCTTTCCATCTTCAACAATACTCACTCATAAGAGCTAAACAATACACAAGTCATATCATCAAAAGGACCGTCACCTAAGAGAACTCTAAGTCATACTTGTGCAATGTGCAAGTAGCATCCCATACTACTACTCACACTAAGTACTCCTTTGAAGTCACCATAAGCAAGGCACATTCAAATACAACAAGTCATGACAAGGAAGTAACCCATAATACAATCCAAGTATAGTATGCATCATTTACATTTAAGCATATAAAAGTCAACATTATTCAATAACATCATTTATAAGACTTTCACACAATAGTCATCAAGACTTAGAGAACTCACTATGACCCTCTCAAAGCTTACTCGTGCAATGCATATATGGCATCCCATACTACCACCCACACTTCATAGAACCTCTCAAGAAACCATAATGCACATCTCACATGATGGGAATAAGCATTTAACCGACTAGACCATGCAAGCTAGACATGGAATCTGGTGTCGTGTAACCCCACACCAAAAAAAGTGGTCAACTTGCCTAAGGAAGACCGGTAATATTAGCTCGGAAGGAATTCCACTAGCGAATATCCTATGTGGGCACATAGTTATGGGATAGGAAGATGTTCATTGGAACCCTAGCCTAACATTGGGAGAGATTCCATCTTACCATATCCACTCGATGCTTAGCCTACATTCCCATAGAGTATTTCAATTACATCACATCATTGTACTTGAGAGGGCCACCAACATTAGGCCTACCGACCCAAAGGACATTGATTTTAGGCATATTTATATGCCTAAAGAGCTAATTATGCCCGCATTTAAGCTTAGTTTGAATTCAATATGTGTTCGTTTATAGTTTTATTGAGTCTTTTGTTTATTTACGAGCTAACCAACATGATTAGTTGTGTAGGTAAGCTTAAGCGGAGAAACGAGCGCAAAAAAATGGACAATGGAAGAACTTAGAAGATCCAAGTCAAAAGAGAGCAAGGAAGAAGCTGGAGGAAATGTCACCAAGACATTGACATAACCTCTCCATGTCGTGGAGAGGAATTACAGTTTGGCTTGCGAAATAAATTCCTAGACAGAGCGCTCCGTGTCCTCTCCGCGTCACGAAGAGGGAGTTTAATTTTGGTCGTGAAAGTCAGTTTTGAGGCAGAGTGCTTCGTGGCAAAACCACATCGCAGAGAAGATTAAAGATTCACAGAAAGAAGATTGAAGATGACTCTACGACGCGCCATCAGTTCCCAGTTTTGGCCATTTCAACTTTTAGTATAAATAGGTCTTTATTTTATTTTATTGATTATTCTTTTTTTGGGTTTTGAAGAACGACGACTTGGGAGAACGTTTTCACCATTTTTAGGGTTCTTTCCTAAACTATTTTCCTTTAGATCTTTGTATGTTATTTGAACATTGTTTGATCGGTTCTTGGATTATGAATAGCTAAATACCCTAGTTCTAGGGTTGTGGCTACAGTATGATTGTAATCTATTGATTTTGTTATTGGGTTAATGTCAATTATCATATGAATCTTTCTTATGTTCTTGATTTTCGTATTTCGTGACTGATCAACATTGAAATAAAATTATTGTCCAAATTGAACTTGGGAGAGGAATAAGAGGATAGAATGTGGGGCATAAGGAGCATGATTAATTCTAAATAACTAAGGTTAATTTGTATCTAGGATAGGGATATACCTAGAAACCATGCTTAGGTCACCATACAGGAAGAAATCATAATGCTCGGTACTTAATCCATCCTAACCCCGCTCAACGATATAGTTAGGGTGTTATTTATAGTAGGCGATTAGAGGTCGGGAGAACATGATCATACATTTAACCCTGTGATTCATTGATTCGTTGATTCGATAATTGATAAATGCTCATACAAATGATATTGATTGCATGAGTCCTGATAAAAGCTGCAGCCCTGGACTTTACCCAATCACTATTTTTAAACCCTTGAAATTGAATCACTTTTGTTACATTTTGTTATAATCTTAGAAGTAGAAACTAAATCACTTTTGAAATCTTGAATACACTTGTGTTTAGCTGAAAGTTAGAGAAGTTAAGTAATTCTAAGTGTAAGTCCTTGTGGGTACGATACCCGGCTCTTAAAAAGAGCCACTCTAATACTTGAACGACCACGTGCACTTGCGTGTGTGATTTGGCCGCAACAGGTTTTTGGCGCCGCTGCCGGGGACTTTAGAATTAGAAATTATTTGATTTTTCTGATTTCAAAATTTAAAAAGAAAGTGTTGACAACTTGATCTTAGTAATTCAATGATGCAGGTTAATCTGAAGTTTCAAGCTGGACGACGATCAAGGATTGGTATCGCTTCTAGCTGAACCAGAAAGGTTTGTTCACTACTAGAGAAGGCAAAGACGACTTACTTATCCGGTCCGTCTTGTTGCTACTGAACCAACAACTCCAGCATCAAGAGTTGAGGAAGAAGAACCTAAAATAATGGCTGAGTTGAGAGTAAGAGACGTGGCAATCCCACCTCCCACCGATGTGACATCTTGTATTCAGAAACCTGAAGCTAGTGGGAGGTTTGAATTGAAGTAGAGTATGGTGCAACTACTGCACACTAATGCGCAATTCACTGGTCTGCCGCACGAGGATCTAATAGTTCACATTCAAAATTTCCTCGAGATTAGTGATACGTACACTCCAGCTGAAGTGAATGTGGATTATGTGAGGCTCAGTTTATTCCTTTTTTCTCTGCTTGGGGAAGTAAAAAGAAGATTAAACTCAGATCCCGCAAACTCAATTACCACTTGGAATGATCTAGCACAGAAGTTCCTCCTCCAATTTTTTCCATCTGGAAAAACAACTAAGTTGAGGAGTGACATTTTGAGCTTTAGGCAGAAAGTGGGAGAAAACTTGTACCAAGCTTCGGATAGGTTTAAATCGATGTTGATGAGCTGCCCTCATCATCATCAATCTAATGAGGTGTTGGTCCATACCTTCATTGAAGGATTGGAGCCTAACACCAAGATTCTACTTGATTCAGCTGCAGGTGGTCAGGCTTTGGAGAAGACATATGCTGAACTATTCATATTGCTGAACAGGATCTCTCAGGGCAACCCTGAATGGAATGGAGGAGGAATGAAAGCTGTGATTCAAAAAATGGCAGGTATGTTAGAGGTAGATGTTGTGACTGCACAGATTGTTGCTATGCAGAATATGATGAACACTCACTTCAGCAATCTACCATTGAGACAACAGCCCGGACAGGTAAATGCAGTTCAATAAACACCATCTTGGTGTGAGATCTGCGAAGGTGGTGATCATAGTGCAGAGGTATGTGGTGCAAACTCGGACTCTGTGAATTTTGTAGGTAATGCCCAATGAGGAGGAGCCCAACCAAATTATGGGAATTCATATAACCCAAGTTGGCGCAACCACCCAAACTTTCCTTGGGGTGGAAATCAAAATCAGGTCCAAGGCTAGAATCAATATAGACCCCAAGGAATACATATGGGTACCAACAACAGGCCCAACGGGAGCAACCTAAATAGCAATCTGGAAACATGAGCATTGAGGAGATGCTGAAAAGATTATGGCTGATCAAGCCCATTTAGTTACTAATGCAAGAAACAATCAGTTAGCTATACAGAATCTGGAGAAGCAATTTGGGTAGCTGGCTAGTGCCCAAAACTCATGACCACAAAGAGGTTTTCCAGGTAACACTGACCCAAATCCCAAGCAAGTAAATGCAATAGGTACTCGTAGTGGTTTAAAATTGGAGGAGTTAGCTCCTAAGAAAAGAAACACTGATGCTGTGAAAAATGAGAATGAACCCAAGGAGGGTGAAGTTGTTGCACAAGAAGAAAGACTGCAACCAATTGTGAAACCGCCTCCTCCATTCCCTCAAAAATTCAAGAAGCAGAAGGAGGATGAATGTTTTGGTAAGTTCCTCTCTCTTTTGACACAAGTTCACATTAACTTGCCATTGGTAGATGTTTTGCAGGGTACACCCAGGTATGCAAAATACGTTAAGGAGATTATGGTGAATAAAAGGAGGTTGACAGAGTATGAGACTGTTGCACTTACTGAAGAATGCAGCTCCAGAATCCAAAATAAGCTGCCCACTAAATTGAAAGATCCGGGTAGCTTTACGGTTCAGATCACTATAGGGCAGAACAATCATGCGCGAGGATTGTGTGATCTAGGAGCTAGTATAACTTTGATGCCGACTTCTTTGTACAAAAAGCTGGGGTTGGGTAGTCCTAAACCTACTACCATTATCTTACAGTTAGCTGATAGATCTGTAGCTAGGCCTGAGGGTGTTGTAGAGGATGTGTTAGTACAAGTGGGATCATTGATTTTCCCAGTAGATTTTGTTGTGCTGAACTTTGAGCCAAACCCTAAGGTCCCATTCATCCTAGGAAGACATTTCTTGGCTACTGGGAGGGCAATGATAGATGTAGCAGCTGGGCAACTCACTATGTGGGCCTATGATAAGGTGGAGGTTTTCAATTTGTATAAAGCTTTAAAACTGCCAACTGTGTATGAAGAGTTGTCTGCCATAACTGTGATAGATCTTAAGGAAGAAGTTCGCTACATTGCATTGAAGGACCCTTTAGAGCGAGTGTTAGTGGGGGATGATATTTATGGGGATGCTGAGGCACAGGAAATTGTGCAATTTCTTGATGTGGCACTTGTAGGTACATCTGGAGATCAATGGGAGCCTCTAAATAGGGTGTTGGGTCCTCCACCCAAGCCATCCATTGAAGAAGCACCCAAGCTGGAGTTAAAAGCATTGCCAGCCCACCTCAGGTATTTATTTTTAGGTGAAGATAAAACTTTGCCGGTTATTTTGTCTGTAGCATTATCTTATGAATAGGTGGAAGCAGCATTAATCATCTTGAAAAAGAGGAAAGCAACTTTGGGGTGGAAAATGTCTAACATCCATGGTATTATTCCCACGCTGTGCATGCATAAAATATACATGGAGGAAGGGCATAAGCCGAATGTACAACATCAGCGGAAACTAAACCCATTGATGAAAGATGTGTTGAGAAAAGAGGTAATCAACTGGCTGGATGCAGGGATTGTGTACCCATTATCAAACAGCAAATGGGTAAGTCCAGTACAGTGTGTGCCCAAGAAGGGCAGAATGACGGTGGTAACAAATGAGAAGAATGAGTTGATCGCCACAAGAACAGTGACTAGATGACGGATTTGCATGGACTACAGAAAGTTGAATAACGCCACCAGAAAGGAAAATTATCCGGTACCTTTAATTGATCAAATGTTAGATAGGCTGGCAGGTCAGGAATACTACTGTTTCCTTGATGGTTATTCAGGTTATAATCAAATCAGTATTGCACTAGAAGATCATGAGAAGGCTACATTCACTTGCCCGTATGGCACGTATGCATTCAAGCACATGCCATTTGGCTTGTGCAATGCCCCAGCCACATTTCAGATATGTATGATGGTAATCTTCCATGATATGGTGGAGGATTTTGTTGAAGTGTTCATGGACGACTTCTCGATGTTTGGTGAGTCTTTTGAACTTTGCTTGACTAATCTTGACAGAGTTCTTGCCAGGTGTGAAGAAACAAATCTGGTGCTAAACTGGGAAAAGTGTCACTTCCTAGTTCGAGAAGGCATTGTGTTGGGGCACAAAATCTCCAAAAGTGGGCTGGAAGTTGACAAGGCTAAAGTTGAAGTTATTGAGAAGCTGCCACCTCCCATCACAGTAAATGGAGTTAAAAGCTTCCAGGGACATGCTGGGTTCTATAGGAGGTTCTTCAAGGACCTCTCTAAGACTGCAAAACCTATGTGCAGCCTGTTAGAGAAAGAGATGAAGCTTATGTTTGATGAAAAGTGTTTGTAGGCATTTGAGCTGCTGAAAAAGAAGTTGATTAAAGCTCATATTATAATTGTTCCAAATTGGGAGCTTTCTTCTTAACTTATGTGTGATGCCAGTGACATAGTTGTTGGGGCAGTACTTGGGCAGAGTAAAGAAAAGATGCTCCATTCCATCTACTATGCGAGCAAGATACTTGATGCAGCTCAGTCGAATTACACGGTGACTAAAAAATAGATGCTGGCATTAGAGTTCACATTTGATAAGTTCAGATCATACTTGGTGGGAACCAAGGTTATAGTCTACATTGATCACACTGCAATTCGATACTTGTTTAACAAGAAGGATGCCAAGCCGAGGTTGATTAGGTGGATTCTGCTACTACAAGAGTTTGATCTTCAGATAAGGGATAGGAAGGGAACTGAGAACCAGATAGCTGATCATCTTTCCAGACTGGAGAATTCAAATCATGTGAAGAATGAGGGGCAAATTTGTGAAATGTTTCCTGATGAGCAATTGCTTGCTTTGGACATTGCTCAAGTGCCTTGGTATGCTGATACTCAAGTGCCTTGGTATGCTGATTTTGTGAATTTTCTGGTGAGTGGTTTATTTCCACTTGGGGCTTCAACACATCAAAAGCAGAGGCTGAAGTATGATGCACGATTCTATATATAGGATAAGCCCTTCTTATTCAAGTAGGGACCTAATCATATGATGAGAAGGTGTATAGCTAAGCAGGAGGCGACACAAGTGTTGGAGAGTTGGCACTCTTCACTATATGGTGGACACCACGGAGGCAAACGAACTGCGCATAAGGTATTGCAATCTGGTTTCTTTTGGCCTACTCTGTTTAAAGATGTTGCTTTGTTTGTGAAAAGTTGTGATCAGTGTCAAAGGATGGGCACCATTTCGAAGAGGCATGAGATGCCATTGAGCAATATACTGGAGGTTGAGATCTTTGATGTCTGGGGGATAGACTTTATGGGACCAGTCCCATCGTCCGTGGAAATCAATACATCCTAGTCATAGTGGACTACGTGTCTAAGTGGGTGGAGGCAGTTGCACTACCATCCAATGATGTAAAAGTGGTTGTGAAATTCATCCGGAAACACATCTTCACCAGGTTCGAGACTCGAAGGGATATGATCAGTGATGGAGGTACGTACTTTATTAATAATTTAGTGCATAATTTGTTAGCCAAATATAGAGTGAGACACAAAGTGGCTACATCATATCATCCCCAAACTAGTGGGCAGGTGGAAGTGTAGAATAGGGAGGTCAAACAGATCCTCCAAAAGACTGTGAATGCCCAAAGAAAAGATTGGGCTGACAATCTAGATGATGCCTTGTGGGCGTACCAGATTGCATACAAGACACCGATAGGGACTTCTCCTTATCGAATGGTGTTTGGGAAAGCTTGTCACCTACCAGCTGAATTGGAGCATAAGGCATATTGGGCGATCAAGAAGCTAAATCTGGATGATGAGTTAGCCGGTAGGAAAAGAATAACACAGTTGCACGAGTTGGAAGAATTTAGGCTTCACGTTTATGAAAATGCTAAGTTGTATAAAGAGAAGACCAAGAGGTGGCATGACAAGCATATTGTGTCACGCACCTTAGAGCCAGGTCAACTAGTGCTGCTATTCAATTCAAGGTTGAAGTTTTTCCCCAGAAAGCTTCGATCTAAGTGGAGTGGTCCTTTTGAAGTGGTGAGGATGACCCAACATGGTGTTGTGGAGTTAAGAAACAAGAATAAGAGTTGTACTTTCCTTGTGAATGGTCAAAAGGTCAAGCATTATTTCGGAAGTGATGTGGATCGTGAGCTTGAAATGCTCACATTGAATGATGAATGAGTTATGAAATGGGTCGTGTCGCGACGTTAAATCAGGCGCTACATGGGAGGTAACTCGTAAACCATTGTAATAGTTTGGATTTATTTGTTTTTATTTGGTTATTTTAGTTCTTAGGAATTAGTAAAAAAAAAAGATATATTAAGAAAATATAAAAATATGTGTCGTGCCATGACCAAAACTAAGGCGTTGGATGGGAGGCAACCCATCATGTTTTTTTTACTAATGGGTGTTGAGTTGAAAACGTGCAAGAAGAAGAAGTTTCACCCAAAGGCAGCTCAATGCAGGGACCGCGTCACGGAGGTGAGGCAACATTTTGCCTCGCCAGGTCCAATTTGAGGCAGAGAGGTTCGTAAAGGGACCGCGTCGTGGAGGGGTCATCAAATTTTGGTTTCGACGGGACCTAGAGTTCACGTCAAGAAAAAAGGCTACTCCATGCTAGCCCCGCATCGCTGAGAACGGGTCAATTATTGGCTTCGCCTGGAATTAAATTTCCAGTGGACTCCATGTCTACCCCGCATCGCGCCCCCTGGTAAGTATTTCAATTTTCATTAAATGAAACGGGTTCGACCCGCTTTCCATTAACATACCCGGCCCTCTTTCCCTTTTAACCCCAAAATTTCCCCAAAAATCCCCAATATTCCCCAACTTTCCACCTTTTTTTTTGCCCTTTCCTTCACCCTGCAATTTCTCCAACTGGTTTTCGTATCGCATAGCAACACCCAACCTTCTCTTCTACATTTTTCTGCAACTCTGCGTCGCCAGTTATGCGCTTCTGGTTTGCTCTTGCGATTCTAGGCGTGTGTAAATGTGTGCTGCTATAGGTTGAGGTTTGCTCTTATTGTGGGGGTTTAGAAGTGGATTGTCCACTTGTCATACTGTGTATGTTGTTGTTGTTTATGGTGTTTTCAAATTCTTGAGTAGATACACTTCGAATCACTTGTATGTGGATTGTGGGTTCATTTGTGGATGGTGATTGGTTAACATTATGGGTGTGGGTTAAAGTTGGTGAAATTGCTAGGTGTTGTCTGTGGGTTATGCTTGGTGTGTGCACCTAGTTAGTGGGTATAGTGGAATTTTGTAAAACCTCACTGAAATCGTTTCGTGCATATTGGTGATTTCAAAGTCTTGAGTAGAATTACCTAATTGTTGTGTATCTGTGGATTTGGAGGATTTTTGGGGGTTGGAATTTCTGTTACATGCTCTTGCTTGAGTTTTGTGCTATTATGATGGTTGTCTGATTGTGTCTATGAGCCATAAATTGGATAATGTTGGCTAATGGTTAACGTGTGAATTCTTGAGTAGCACTACAAATTGTATGCCTATAGTGTCAAATTCTTGAGTAGACATTATTTTGGCAATGAATGCGTAAATGGTAAGTGTTGCTAGGCGATATGGATGGGTTCTGGTGTGTATTCAAGGGTCTATATTATTTGTGTGAAGTCTTGAGTAACACTTCCTAATTGTTTCGTGGTTGTAACTGATATTGTGATGCCTATTCGGTTTGATGAACTTGGTAATTACTTGAGTATGTTGTTGGTCAATTTTGGTAAGTCTGAGTACCTAAGATGAGACTGCATTGAACTAAGTGTGGGATGGTGTGCGCACACCACCCATATTTTCCTCATTATTTTGTAGTCATTGGGCCTGACCTTTGTCTATATGTTTGTAGGTCATCATGTCAAGTTCAAGAAGATCCGGCAAAGAAGTAGCCACGTCAAACCAGAAGAAACATTCCCGAAGTGGGAATGTTCCACTAGCACCTGCGGTCCCGAGAGGCCAAACTAGGCGATTTGGAGCTAAGGTTGTAAACAAAGAAGGGAAGGCTTGGTATAAAAAACACACTGAGGCCTCTTATTTCTCGGATGTGTGTATCGATAGGGTCACTCTGGAACATGAGTTCCCACAGATCCTGAGGCAGATTAGGGAGCTAGGTATGGAGTTCGTCTTTGCTGAACCAGAGGAGTGCAACTTGCACATGGTCCAGGAGTTTTACGCCAACTGGGCGCCCAAGGCACGATTCCACTATGTGACAGTGCGTGGTAGGAATGTACCAATCACTCCCAAAGGTATAAATGACATACTGTGTACACCACAGGACACAGACCCACTTGTGCTGACAGGGTTAATCAAATGCCCAACATACCAAGCCATCCGACACACTTTGTGTGGGCCACATTCCATGGCTCAATGGACTAAGCATAATGGGAAAAGATATCATCAATCTCTTCCCTATGCTCACATGTTTCGGGAGACACATGTTCGGCTGAAGGTGGTTATGAATTGTCTGATATCGGGCCTATATTACACTGATATCACTCGTGACCGGGTGTGCCTGGTATATGCATTGATGACTGGCATGGAGTTGAACATTGGAGCCATTATGAAATCTTCTACGCGGAAGGCCCGAGTTCACAAAGGGCACAGGTATGCTTTCGGTGGTCCGATTACCAAATTGTGTCATGTTGTAGGTGTCCCTGAGGAGAATGTAGACTACATGGCACCCCTATATCCAGCACCGGTGGACATTACTCGGACCAAGGGGCCTGACACTGAGTTTGGCCTGACTCTCAACACGGCTGAGCGCCATAGGAGAGATGAGCTTATCATGGCGAGGATGTACGTCCTGGAGATGCTAAGACACCAGAATGACTGCCATGCTTCTACTGATATGCAGTTGGGCGAGGTCGAGAGGCGCTACCCTCTGAATGACCATGCCAGGGCACTACTTGGCATTGGTCCTGAGTTTCGGGAGCCGATCGAGAATGATATTTCGACTGATGAGGAGAACATGCATACTGGCTCAGATGTAGATTTTGACTCTGAGGAGGAGATAGACCCTGCACAGGCGGATGATGAGGTTGACGGGGGTGATGCGATGGAAGACTGATCAGGGAGTGTTTTCACCTTACCTTGTGAACTATTCTGATTTTTTTGTAAAGCACTAGGGACAGTGCTATTGTATAAGTGTGGGGTGAGGGTGACAAACATATCTGATCTGTACATATATTTCTATTGTTGAACATTGTTTGAGTCTGCTTTGTCTGTGGTTTGTTTTATTTTGGGTTCCTTGGAGGTTGTTTTCGGTTCTTTGGCCAAGGATAGTCCCTTTGAACCATACAAAATATAAAAAAGATTTTTCTTTATAGAATTGAGTCTGTAGTCATAGTTGAGTCAAGTTGCCCAATGATAGATGGAAGACAACCGTCTTAAGGGCGAATTTCATCATTAAGTCTTAGGTTTGGTTCTGCTGAAGTTGAAAGTATGAAAGGAATATGTATGAAAAGCATGGTTGAAATTGATGTATGAATGCAGTTGAATTCTTGTATATGATTTGAATGTGCAACTTAAGCTTAATCTGAACCTTGTGCATGATATGATTGTGTGTTGTGACTGATCCATTCTGAGTATAACTTGTGTCATGAGCGGTGAGTTTTGGATGATATCCATGAATGCATCTGAGTCTAGAACTTTCCCAGGTTGTTATTGAAGTGAAATACAAGTGTTATTGTGCTTAAAAGATGATAACATGCTTTCTTTGAATTGTCTTGAATTGTAGCCTGTTCAGAAAGAATATCCCTAGTATAGCCCAATTGAGCCATTTTAGCCTTGATTTTGTTCTAACCCACATAATAAAGCCGAATCCCTTTTTATTGATACCATTAGCTTTGATCCCAAATCCTTAATGCATTGTATTAGGAGGAAAAGTGAAAATAGCGGAAAGAGTAAATAGGGTGGAATTGTGTAGTTGGTTGGGGAAGAATGAAAAGAGGAGGTAATTGTATACCCCATGAGAATGAATCTGAGATTGGCCCTGGTCGTTGGGAGATTGTGCACTTTGACTAAGGTTACAAACTTAAGTTGGAGGTGGCTAACTTAGTGCTTACCTTAATGATGGCCCTGGACATTACAAGTGCATTGTGCACCTTAACACGAGAGAAATCTCTAGGGCAAGGGTGGCTATTATTGAGTGAAAAAAAAAGAATAAATAAAGGGGCAAATAAGAAATAGAGGCAAGGTTGGTAACACTAGTGGAAACCTATGAAAAAAGAGGGGGCTAACGAAAAGAAAAAGTTGTGAATGTAAGAGGAAAGTTGAAAACAGTGCATTAGGGAGGATAAGTCACTAATTTTATCTAAGTGAATCCTCCCTTACCTTAAGCCTACATTACAACCAGAACAAGTCCTGTTTGATTTTGAGCATAACACACTTTATTAGTAGAGATGTACATAATGGGCAAGCTTATGGTTCTCAGTGCATACATGTTTGATGTTGTTGTTGAGTGAGAGTGTACCTTGTTTGCATAGTCCTTAAAGGATATTCAAGTTGTTGAGTTGAGTGTGTGGACTATTCTTTGGAGTGAGGGGCACTTGTTGTATGAAGGATAGGTGATATAAAATGGTGCACATGTTGTTGAATGTGTTGGTTACTAAAAGTTGTCAAGTCAATTACAGAAGTCATGCATATTCTGAATAAAAACATGCTTGTGTTAATTGGGTACAGATCCTTGGAAGATAGTAGCGGATGCACAAATATCATAGTAGTGAGTCTAGGTCTAAGAGTAGTTAGTAAGTTGTTCGAGGACGAACAAAGCTTTAAGTGTGGGGTAGTGATATTAGGCATATTTATATGCCTAGAAAGCTAATTATGCCCGCATTTAAGCTTAGTTTGAATTCAATATGTGTTCGTTTATAGTTTTATTGAGTCTTTTGTCTATTTATGAGCTAACCAACATGATTAGTTGTGTAGGTAAGCTTAAGAGAAGAAACGAGCGCAAAAAAATGGACAATGGAAGAACACGGAAGATCCAAGTCAAAAGAGAGCAAGGAAGAAGCAGGAGGAAATGTCACTAAGGCATTGCCATATCCTATCCGCGTCGCAGAGAGGAATTACATTTTGGCTTGCGAAATAAATTCCTAGACAGAGCGCTCTGTGCTCCACGTTGCGGAGAGGGAGTTTAATTTTGTTCGCAAAAGTCAGTTTTGAGGCAGAGTGCTCCGTGGCGAAACCGTGTCACGGAGAAGAGTAAAGAATCGCAGAAAGAAGAGTGAAGATGCCTCCGCGATGGGCCATCAATGCCTAGTTTTGGCCATTTTGACTTTTAATATAAATAGGTCATTATTTTATTTTATTGATTATTCTTTTTCAGGGTTTTGAAGAACAACGACTTGGGAGAACGTCTTCACCATTTTTAGGGTTCTTTCCTAAACTCTTTTCCTTTCGATCTTTATATGTTATTTGAACATTGTTTGATCGATTCTTGGATTACGAGTAGCTAAATACCCTAGTTCTAAGGTTGTGGCTACAGGATGATTGTAGTCTATTGATTTTGTTATTGGGTTAATGTCAATTATCATATGAATCTTTCTTATGTTCTTGCTTTCCGTATTTCGTGACTGATCACCATTGAAATAAAATTATTTTCCAAATTGACCTCGGGAGAGGAATAAGAGGATAGAACGTGGGGCATAAGGAGCATGATTAATTCTAAATAACTAGGGTTAATTTGTATCTAGGATAGGGATATACCTAGAAACCATGCTAGGGTCACCATACAAGAAGAAATCGTAATGCTCGGTACTTAATCCATCATATCCCCGCTCAACGATGTAGTTAGGGTGTTATTTATCGTAGGCGATTAGAGGTCGGGAGACCATGATCGTACATTTAACCCTG
This sequence comes from Solanum lignicaule, assembly GCA_029582545.1. Taxonomy (NCBI): domain Eukaryota; kingdom Viridiplantae; phylum Streptophyta; class Magnoliopsida; order Solanales; family Solanaceae; genus Solanum; species Solanum lignicaule. The sequence goes on from JAJOOF010010946.1 coordinate 15,391, forward strand.
TGATTCATTGATTCGATAATTGATAAATGCTCATATGAATGATATTGATTGCATGAGTCTTGATAAAAGTTGCAGCCCTGGACCTTACCCAATCACTATTTTTAAACCCTTGAAATTGAATCGTTTTTGTTACATTTTGTTATAATCTTAGAAGTAGAAAATAATAACTTTTGAAATCTTGAATACACTTGTGTTTAGCTGAAAGTTAGAGAAGTTAAGTAATTCACAGCGTAAGTCCTTGTGGGTACGATACTCGGCTCTTAAAAAGAGACACTTTAATACTTGAACGACCATGTGCACTTGCGTGTGCGATTTGGCCGCAACACACATACACATGAAAGGTCACCACCATTAGGTCAAGGTACATTTAAGGATAGCTCATTGATCTTCCTAGAAAGAGCCACCACCGTTAGGTCTACTATTTCTAGGTTCATCATTTCACACAAGAAAGGGCCACTACCATTAGGTTTACCATTTGAAGGTTTAACATTCACACAAGGAAGAGCCAACACCATTAGGTCTACCGATCCAAGATTTAACATCACATTAGTTCCTAGACTCCTTATGAAAGGCCACCAACATTAGGTCTACCAATCCAAGGTTTAGCCTAGAATACTTCATCATTCATTCATTCATGAAAGTCTACCAATATTAGGTCTACCAATTCAAGACATTAAGACAATAAGTCAAGATACATTCATTATACAAGAGGAGGATACCTAAGCCTACAAACTCACGATACTTCATTCAAGATCACTTTCACCAATACAAGAAAAGAATGCCTTAGCCTACCAATTCAATATACAATAATCACATTACTTTCATATATACAAGAATAGGATGCACAAGCCTACCAATTCAAGATACACAACATTACATTATAGAGCCCTTCACATTCCATCATCAACATTCATGAGTGTTAATAGAGAAATAGCCTTTCAATAATAACACATTTACATTCTATACATGATCATCATTCTATCATTGGAATCACATGCATATCCTTCTCATTATAATCACCCATTAAACATTCATAATTTCCCTTTCAAGGCCATGATTACACTATACATAGTAATTAAACGCCTCCACCTTTCAAATGGGTCAATACAATTAGGCAAGGGTAATAGCATAATTACAACATTCTATATCCATATAAACATAAACAATTCACATTCCATCATAATCAATCAAATCCCAATCTCAAATCACAACTTAGGAATTTGGGGGAAAACATGGATTCTAGGAAGAAATCATCTTAATTCATATTTAAATCCACAATTCATTCACAATTCAATGCAACAATGCCTTTAGAAATCGTTTTGAATCGAGCCCATGCATAGATTGAAAACTAGGGTTTTTGGGGAAACTTTGAAGATTTGAAATTACTTTTGAAATTGGCTCCTTGGAACATAATAAGTCAAGGATGAAGACCACCATAAATTTTTAAGAATAATCCCAAGAAAATCCCTAGAAAAAACTTGAAGATTTGACCTTGGAAGCTTGATGTCTTCACCTCCAATGGAGGTTTCTAGAGAGAGAGCTTTTGAGAAGAGAGGTGGTTTCTATTTTGTGATTTTGAATAATGAGTGAAAAATAGAGTCTAATACTTTTAATACTCTTAAAATATCATAATTAACCTAAAATAACCGTCCAAACACTTAACTAAGCAAAGGGTGAATTTACCAATCCACCCTTCACTAGGTCGTATCTTTTGACAGCACATAAGTGCAAACGATGCCCACCAGACCACGTCACCATCCTGGTCAAGCGTGGCTTAGGTCTGCATCTATAAAATGTGGCCCTTGACCTACGAAGGCCACCCACGAGGCGTAGGTGGACCTATAGGACGTAGGTGCCCATCCATAGGTCATGTGGTCTAGGGCAATTTTGGTTTTCCTTGGGGTCTTGGGGGTTAGGCTTAGGGTCCTCCTCAAGGACCCCTAGGGTGGTCCTTGGGGAGTCTTACCTTGATATTTAACCCCTAAGCCCCTCAGCCAAAGCTCGGGACAACTTCAAATACCCTTAAACCTCACACAAACACAAGTTAGGCTCTAGTTTCACTTATTCTATTTTCGGGTCGTTACAATAAGTCCTCAATCCTAAATCTACCATGAAATGGTCTTGTCCAAACCAAGTCATGCTACCATGAAGGCATCCTAATAATGCTAGTTCAAGTACCCTTAGGAGAGTATAAATCCTCAATCCTAGGCTATCATGACTATCCCTAAATCAAGCTACAAATAAAATACATCTTACAATGCCAAGTCAAGCTATCCCTTAGGAGAGTATAGATCCTCAATCCTAAGCTATCCTTAGGAGAGTATGATTCCTTAATCCTAAGCTATCAATCTTGGTCTTATCCTACCAAACCAAGCTATACATGAAGGGAACATATGTCACAACTTCAAGCTATTCTAGACTAACAAGCTTTGATTCATTTTAGGTTATTAAGCCAACCTAGAATCATTCTATGTGAGAGAACCTTGGATCTCCTAGCATATTTATGCTTAAGTGTGTAAGTGAGAATAGACCTTCAACAATATACAACAAAATCACATCAAATTAGCTTTACTCTCAAAGCCCTAACTATTATGATCAAAAGCCTTACTCTCAAGCTTTCTTTCTTAATCTCATCATTATACTAGATTTCAAGGTATTTTAATCACATTCTTCTTTAGTAGGTGATTCTAGTCATAATTCATCATAAAGGTTCAATTTCATCTTTACAAGTCATGATCCTTCATATTCAATAAAGTCCAGTTCAATTCATGATTATATGTTCCTAACCTTGAACAATTACTACACATGACATTCATTTAAGAAGATCACCTATGAACCTTCAATTTCACCTTTCATGGCATAAACCCAGATAACATCACATTCATCAATTAGACTAGCATTTACCATAGAAATCACATAAAATCATCATAATATCATAATTCAATGCTAATACAATTATAATTAGGTAGTATCCACTAGATTGGAATCATACCTAAACCCTACCCACAATGTAGAAGGAAATCATAATTGGGTTTTTTACTTCACAATTAGGGGAAAACCTATGGAGATCTATGGGTGGAAGAACCCATAGATGATCAAGCTAACATACCTTAATTCAAAGCCCTAATCAAGCTTTCATCAATGAAGGAAAATATGCCCTACCTTCTTCTTCTCCTTCTCCTTCTCCTTCTCCTTCTCCTTCTCCTTCTCCTACTTCTTCTACTTCTCCTACTTCTTCTGCTTCTCCTACTTCTTCTTATTCTCCTACTTCTTCTCCTTCTCCTTCTCCTTCTCCTTCTCCTTCTTCTTCTCCTTCTCCTTCTCATTCTCCTTCTTCTTCTTCTTCTTCTTCTTCTTCTGCTTCTTCTCCTACTTCTCCTGCTTCTCCTGCTTTTTCTCCTGCTTCTTCTCTTGCTTCTTCTCCTTCTCCTTCTCCTTCTCCTTCTCCTTCTCCTTCTCCTTCTTAAAGAGAATTTCTTGGAGGGAATTTGGGTTCTTTGAAGAATGAGTTAATTGATTTAGTTTAGAGGTCTATTAGATATATATATATATATGTGTGGTTTAATAACAAACCAACCTCCCTTACCCCCTAACTAATTACTAATTAATTCACAAACCCCTAACTTAAAAATAAAACTTAAAAATCTGCTTTGACTCACGCATCACCCATCCACGGACCGTGGAGGGTCTACTGCCCGTGCTGCACCTCCGTAGGTGGAGGACTGCAGCCTAAACTTGCAGGCTTGTGCAGGACTTGACCCACGACCCCAACCCACGAGGAGTGGGTCCATCCACAGTCAGTAGATGGCAATCGTGGGTGGCTGCAAATTGACAGCTTTTGGGCTATTTTAAGGGTCCTCCTCAAGGACCCCTTGGGTGGTCCTTGGAGGGTTGTACCTTGACGTTCTAACCCTAAAACCTTCATACTAAGTTCGAGAATCATTTTTACGACTTAAACCCTCTCATCAAACTCTAACACTCTTACGAAATGCTCTAGAACTCTCTAGTTCAACTTACTAGTTTCTGGGGCGTAATAAGGTTGACGAGGACAAGCTGACAGATAGAGAAGAGTTTAAGAATAAGAAGGCTAATACATTAGGGAACGATTCTGGGCAGCAAAAGAGCAATGTGAACCGGTCTTCCTTCCAACAGAAACAAAAGGGGCCTATTCCCTCATCTTCTAGTACACCTGCACCAAGAAACATAGGTGAGTTCCAAACTCAAAATTCCCAGAATTTCAAAGCTAGACCTACACATTCTCAAGGTATTATGCCACAAGGCGGTACTAAGACTCCTGCATGTGCTAAGTGCGGTAGGAGCCACTCAGGGGAGTGTCATGATGGCTCCACTGGTTGCTTCAAGTGTGATCAAAACGGTCATTTTATGAGAGAGTGTCCTAAGAATAGGCATGATAATGGGGGCAATAGAGCTCAGTCTTCTTCAGTTGCTCCACCAGACAGAGCTGCATCTAGAGGAGCTACTTCAAGGGCAGGCGGAGGAGGAAACCGTCTTTATTCTATCACTAGTCGCCAAGAGCAAGAGGATTCGCCTGATGTTGTCACTGGTATGATCCAAATCTTTAATTTTGATGTTTATGCTTTGCTAGATCCAGGAGCGAGTCTATATTTTGTGACTCCATATTTTTCAATGAATTTTGATGTTCTTCCTTAGCAAATTCTTAAGCCCTTCAGAGTTTCCACACCTGGTGGTAAGTCTATTTTAGCAGAGAGAGTCTATCGTGATTGTACCATTTTTGTCAATCACAAGAGCACCATGGCTGATTTAGTTGAGTTAGACATGGTAGATTTTGATGTCATTCTAGGTATGGAGTGGCTTCATGCATGTTATGCCTTAGTTGATTGTAGGACTCAAGTAGTCAAGTTCCAATTTCTTAATGAGCCAGTTATAGAGTTGAAGATTAGTTCAGCAGTGCCTAGGGGTCATTTTATTTCGTACCTTAAGGTGGGAAAGTTAGTTTCCAAGGGGTGTGTCTATCACTTAGTCTGAGTTAATGACTCTAGTGTTGGGATACCTCATATTCAATCAGTTCCCGTAGTAAAAGAGTTTCCAGAAGTCTTTCCAGATGATCTTCCTAGAGTCCATCCTAAGAGAGAAATAGACTTCAGTATAGATATTCTTCCCGATACTCATCCTATATCCATTCCGCCATATAGATTGGCACCAGTAGAGTTGAAAGAGCAGTTGAAAGATCTCCTAAAGAAAGGTTTTATTCGACCAAGTGTCTCACCTTGGGACACTCCGGTCTTATTTGTGAGGAAGAAAGATGGTTCTCTTAGAATGTGTATAGATTACTGTTAGTTAAACAAGGTTACTATCAAAAATAAGTATCCTCTTCCGAGAATTGATGATCTCTTCGATCAACTTCAGGGTGCCACTTTTTTTTCGAAAATAGATCTCAGATCAAGCTACCATTAGTTGAGAGTAAGGGAATGTGATATTCCAAAGACAACTTTTAGGACCCGTTATGGTCATTATAAGTTCCTAGTTATGTCCTTTGGTTTTACCAATGCTCCTGCAGCATTCATGGACCTTATGAATAGAGTATTTAAGCCTTATTTAAATATTTTTGTTGTTGTATTCATCAATGACATACTAATCTATTCGAGGAATGAGGAAGATCATGCTAGTCATCTCAGAGTAGTTCTCCAAACTCTAAAGGATAAAGAGTTGTATGTTAAATTTTCTAAGGGTGAGTTTTGGCTTGAGTCTGTGGCATTCTTAGGCCACATTGTTTCCGGTGATGGAATTAGAGTTGATACTCAGAAAATAGAGGCAGTGCAGAAATGGTCTAGACCCACATCTCTAACTGATATTGGGAGTTTCTTGGGTTGGCTGGATATTATAGAAGGTTCATCGAGGGATTTTCATCTATTTCATCTCCTTTGACTAAGTTGACTCAGAAAACAATTAAGTTCCAATGGTATAAAGCGTGTGAGAAGAGCTTTTAGGAATTGCAAAAGTAATTGACTACTGCCAGTATTGACCTTACCAGAGGGTATGAAAGGCTTCGTTATATATTGTGATGCGTCCAGAGTTGGATTGGGTTGTGTGTTAATGCAAAATGGAAAAGTTATAGCTTATGCCTCCAGAAAGCTTAAGGTTCATGAGAAGAACTACCCAACCCATGATCTAGAGTTGGCTACTGTAGTATTTGCTTTGAAAATATAGTGTCACTATCTTTATGGTGTTCATGTGGATGTGTTCACCGATCACAAGAGTCTTCAGTATGTGTTTAGTCAGAAAAAGCTTAATCTCAAACATAGGAGGTGGTTAGAGTTACTCAAGGATTATGATATAAGTATTCTCTATCGCCCAGGTAAGGCTAATGTGGTTGTTGATGCCTTGAGAAGGTTATCTATGGGTAGTACCGCCCATTTTAAGGAAGACAAAAAAGAGTTAGCAAAAGATGTACATAAACTTGCACGATTAGGAGTCTGAATAATAGATTCCATTGAAGGAGGAGTAGTGGTGATGAATGGGGTTGAATCATCATTAGTGTCAGAAGTGAAAGAGAAACAAGACCAGGATCCTATTTTGCTTGAATTGAAGGAAAATGTTCATAAGCAGAAGGTAATGGCTTTTGAACAAGGGGGAGATGGTGTATTGAGGTATCAAGGCAGGTTGTTTGTACCAAGGGTGGATGAACTCCAAGAAAGGATCATGGAGGAAGCTCATAGCTCTAGATATTCTATCCATCCGGGTTCCACAAAGATGTATCGTGATTTGAGAGAAGTATATTGGTGGAATAGTATGAAGAAATGTATTGCTGAGTTCGTTGCTAAATGCCCGAATTGTTAACAAATTAAAGAGAAAACCAAAGGCCCAGTGGTATGGCTCAGAATATAGAACTTCCGGAATGGAAGTTGGAGATGATCAATATGGATTTTATTATAAGTTTATCATGGTGTCGCAGGCAGCATGATTCGATTTGGGTGATTGTAGATCGAATGACCAAATTAAATCAGCCCATTTTTTACCAGTAAAGACTACCCATTCAGCAAAAGATTATGCTAAGTTGTATATTCAAGAGGTAGTCAGGCTAAATGGAGTTCAAGTGTCAATTATTTCAGATAGAGGTGCCTAATTTACTTCACAATTTTGGAAGTCATTCCAGAAAGGTATGGGTTCAAAGGTGAACTTGAGTTTTGATTTTCATCCTCAGACAGATGGTCAAGCAGAGCGCACTATTCAGACTTTAGAAGATATGTTTAAGGCTTGTGTGATTGATTTCGAAGGTAATTGGGATGATCACCTACCTCTCATTGAGTTTGGTTATAACAATAGTTACCACTCTAGCATCCAAATGGCTCTGTATGAGGCTCTTTATGGGAGAAGATGCAAATCTCCTATTGGATGGTTTGAGGTTGGTGAAGCTGGGTTGATAGGACCAGATTTGGTTCATGAAGCTATAGAGAAAGTGAAGGTTATTCAAGAGAGGTTGAAAACAGCGCAGAGACGTCAGAAATCCTACACTGATGTTAGGAGAAGAGACCTAGAGTTTGAAGTATATGATTGGGTATACTTGAAGGTTTCACACATGAAGGGTGTTATGAGATTTGGTAAGAAGGGGAAGCTTAGTCCCCGGTATATTGGTCCTTACAGAATATCCAAGAGGATTGGCAGTGTAGCTTATGAGTTAGAGCTACCATAAGAATTAACAGCAGTTCATTCGGTATTTCACATGTCTATGTTAAAAAAGTGTATGGGTGATCTTTCACTTATCATACCTACTGAAGATATTGGTATCAAGGATAGCTTATATTATGAGGAGATTCATATTCATATTCTTGATCGCTAAGTTTGCAAGTTGAGTACTAAAGAAGTAGCATCAATCAAAGTTCTGTGGAGAAATCAGTTTGTTGAGGAAGCCACTTGGAAAGATAAGGAGGATATGAAGAAGAGATACCCACATCTCTTCGAATCCGGAGAAGTTCCAAATTAAGGTACTAATCCTTTTCTTGGCCTTTATTTTATGTTGGCATGTTGTATTTACATTTTGCTTGTTAGGTGTTTGAGCTAGATGTTAGATGTTACGCCTTAGACTACTAAGAGTTATATCATTTGAGGACGAATGTTCCAAGGGGGAGAAATTGTAACACCTCGCTTTTCCAAAGAACTGGAATTAGAAAGAAACCGTTTTTGGAAATAATCAAATTTGGAAAGTTTAACAAAGGTAAGCTAATCATGAGTTTTGAGTCAACTTCAAATGATCACAAATCCTAGAACATGATGAGTTAGGTGGGCTACATGATACCGTAGGAAAGATCTATGAATTATCTTTTCAACGCCACTAAGTTTGCTCATTTTCGAGTTTGTATGATAGAGATATGCCCATTTGAAGTCGGGCTGTCTAGATAAGGAAAGTCAAAATCGGATTTTAGGTGGGTATTATGGTCTTTTCACAACTCAATTAATTAAATTCGTTTTTGGTAATTAAGTTGGTGTTTAAACTGAATTGGTTCAGTTTAAGCTTCATAAGATTAAGTTAGGGTTTTGAGAGGAGAGAAAAGAAGAGGAGAAGAAGCAAGGATTCATCGCGTTCTTGAAGTTAAGCTTGTGGATTTCACCAAGGGTTAATCCCTACGAGGTATGTGAGATCACATAGCATTCGATTCGTTCACGCGCCAATCATGATTTAATTCAGTGAAATTATGTTCTTGAAAATATAGAAATTGAGTTCTTGATGGATTTTGTTGAAGTTCTATTGGGTTCTTGATTGTTGAAGTTGTTGAGAAGTTCTTGAGTTAAGTTCATGAAATTTGATGTCGTTTTGAGTAGATTCTTGCATACTTTGGTTGTGCATTCGAATCTAAGTGTTTGGGAAAGAAACCAATTGAATCTAGAGGGTTTCGAGTTGAAAAATGAGCAAGAAAAATTGGAGTTTTCTAGGCAGGGGCTTGGGGGGCCGTGCCAGCCAGAACGCCCCACTTTGGGGTCTATAGTTTGGGCTCTAGGGTGCCGCGCCAGCTAGTGCGCCCCAACCCAGACTCTGCAGTTTTGTGTCTGCCGCCCGGCACCACTCAGTACGCCAGGGTTGCCAGATCTTCTACCCTTTCCCACTTGTTTCCGTTTGAGTTTCCTTGAAACGTACCTATGTTTTCTAGTTGATTTATACACTCTAAAGTACGTCTAAACAACATGATATCATCCATAAACATGAATCATAACCTTTAAACTTGTTTTGAGACTTGAGTTTCAAGTTGAGTAAAGAGTAAAGAGTGAAGTTCATTTCTTCAAAAGAGTATATGGGGACTATGTATTCCCAAAGAGTAAATGTTTGCACATTTAAACAAGAAAGGAAACACTCATTTCCAACAAAGCCTTTGAGCTAGTTTTTCAGTAAAGAGTAAATGCTTTCACAATTAAGCAAGAAAGGAAACACTATTTTCCTAGAGAGCCTTTGGGCTAGTTTTGAGAAATAATCTCAAACCACAGAAAGAAGTTATGTTTTAAACATATGAGCTAGTAATATTTTGGGAGTAGTATTGAGCACCGTGGGGGAGAGTTCAGACAACTCATAGCCCCCATAGACCATGTAGCCATCATGGGTAGAAAAGGGGTCATACTTTTTAGAAGATTCCTTAGTGATTTTTTGCATAGACTAGTGGATCCACTTAGTGAGTTAGGTTCTATACCCTTGGCAAGATATAGGACGGCACTGGAAGCGTGAGGCAAAATGTTGTATCATCACATAGCTCTTAAGTGATGGTTGTTGGTTAGGGAAACTCCCACAGAAGTATTTTGTATTCTTATATACACAGAATTAATGGTATTTTTACATACATACAGAGTTTATATTGTATCCTTGCATACAAATTGAGTTACTATTGTATTTCTAAATACACAGAGTTTCATCCATGTTTTAAGAGCTTTTCTTTATATTGTATTTATATTATTGCTTTATATTGAAGTGAGTTAAGTTGAGCCCAGGTATGTTCTTTCAGTTCCTTTCAAGCTTATGTCTTGTTTTAGAATTCCCCTCGCATCCTCATACATTAAATGTACTGATTCCATTTGGCCTGCATCGTTGTTATGATGCAGATATAGGTAACCAGGATCAGCATCCAGTGCATCGTTGATTCTAGTTGAGCTTTAAAGTTGTTAGTGAGCCTCCTTGCTTCCGGAGGATCCCTTTTATTGCTTTATCAGTTAGTTCATTAGGATGTCGGGGGTCTTGTCCCGACGTCGATCTCAGTTGTTAGAGGCTTCATAGACAGTTAGTTGATGTTAGTTTATGAGTCTATGCATTTCTTTTTCAGTTATGTTGAGACTTGAGTTGCCATTTCGACCAGTTGAATGTTGATCTTTAAAACATTCTGGATTAATTATTGAGACAGTTTAGTTATGATTGTATTTCAATACTTTCTTTTATCATGAGTAAGTCTTCCGCTAAGGGTTAAGAGAGGCCAAGGGTTTTCTTGGGGCCAGCAATGGTTCTCGAGTGTCAGTCCCGCCCAGGGCGTAAGCTCGGGGAGTGACAGAATCTTTCTTAAGATGGCCATTATGACCACAATAAATACACAAAAAATATGTCATAAATAGAGACGTATTTAGTGTGAGGGTTGTAAGGAGGATATATCTCCACACATCCTAAACCTCTTCCATCATTGTGTCCCTGACTAGTAATATTTGCTAGCATTTTGGAGGAAGTAGTCCATTTTAGGGATTTGTTAAGTTCTTCTTTAACACAGACCGGGTCCCTTTCTAACTGAATATTTCTCTCTAAAGCCATAGCCAATTTCACTTCAACAGTCTTAAGACCATTTGCAAGTCCAAGTTGCAGATTGCTAGCCTCACTTTTCCCCTTCGAACTACCCTTAGGCACCTCCTTTAACATCTCTTTGAGTTCTAGATTTTCAGCTTCTAGAACTGTCATTTATTCCTTCATTTCAGATATCTGAGTAACTAAAGCAACTTTCTCATCTTTAAAAATATCTAGACTGTTTTTCACAAAATCCTTTTCAGTGGTTAACTCAATCACAACAAGTAGACCTCTCAGTTTTTAATGGAGTACATATTCAGATTTTGTTTAAAATTAAGAAGAGTTACCTCTTCATCAACATCCTCATCTTTAGATTTAGCCATGAATGCTAACAGGGAGTCAAAAATTTCTTCATCATCCTTTACAACAAGCATAGATAGATGTATCCTCTAGATATTCAGATCCCTTTGAATCACTTGATGAGTTTCCCCAGATAGCAAGAGTTTTATTCACTACATAGTCAACAACTGCTCTTCATTTTTACTTATCTAGGACCTGGTCCCTTCGCTTGTCTTTGATACCTCCAATTTTGATGTAGTCTTTGTACTCTAATTTGTGCATAGGAAAGTCTCTGACAATTGGTTTTTCACACTTCTGACAAAAACTAGTTGTATTTGTTGACTTGCTTGAGTTTCCCTTCTTTATAAATTTACCATGCTTTCTCACAATCTTTTGATAAAAAAAAAATATATATCAATCAAATAACAACTAATTTCTTATGATTACTATTTTTTTCTAATATGGTACTTCTTCCCTCTCAAAATAAATGTCATTTTAGCTTTCTTTACAATCATTAAAGAAAAACAATAAAAACAAGATGTCAATTACTATGAAAAATACTTCTTTAATATAAGAGTATAATTGGAAACATTTTTTGTAGCAATAATTGTTTTGGGACAGTTTCATTTTGCTATAACATGCTTATTTTAAGACGGAGAGAATACTAGTTTGATAATAGTTGACCCCGTCTTTATTTTATCTCGCTTTCTCTGCTCATAGTATTAAATAATTATATAATAAGATTAATTTATTAATATACAATAAAACCTCTCTAAATTAATATTGTTGAAATCATGAAATATTTTTATTTTGTAGATGTATTATTTAATTAATAAATTAATATTTATCAATTTAAAATAGTATTTTCGAGATTCAATGAAGGTTAATTTTGATTACATCATTTGGGGGATGAAGCCTCAAGAATTTTAAATGAACCCTATTGTGAAAACGACATTCATAAATTTTATGTCATGATAAATATCTTAGTTTACCGCAATAAAATGGTTGTCAATACCCTATTAGGATACCCGAGTGAAAATGATACATGTTCAGAGGTCCAGAACTTAGAAGAAATTGTAGATATCATCAGAAAAAATAATGTTGATGATAAAATTGAAGACGATACAATACTTTTGGCCAGTTACACAGAAAGAAGTAAGAAGTCACTTATCACGTATAGAACTCTTCACAATTTTTTGGTGTAGTTCGAGAAGACAACATCGAACATTTGGATGCAATAGGAAATGTTAGAGATGAGCTTCAACTATATATAATTTTTTACAAAAAACAAACATTAGCATCATATTTAACTAAAATTGACTTAGACATTTCTGTAATTTAAAGAATTATTAATTTATAATATTAACGGGACCGTATATTTATACAAGAATCTTCTAAAAATATATTATTTTATCATCTTATCAAAATAGATGATTTTTTCCACTTACCCAAATCAGGACCGGGAAAAAAATATTATTTATTAATTTGTCAGGTATCCTAATAAAAGCTTTTTAAGGTATGTACCAAGTTTTTTTTTTGTTTTGGTTAACTGGATAATATTATTAGCAAGTAAGCTTAAGTAACATTACAAAATAAAGGGATAGTATTATTCCCTGTATATATTGTAGCATTTGTTGCCATCAAATTACTATTATGAGTCGAAATTACCCTTGGAGAAGTAGTTCCTAGTATATCTGCCCAAACTGCCTCCTTTGCGAACATCGGAGGAATTTGCAAAATCATTGTGCGCTCAAATAATCGCTTCTTGGCCCCTTCCTTGGCTAAGAGGTCAGCTACCTTGTTCTGCTCTCTATAGGTATGCGAGAGTTTCAGATCTCTCAATAGTTGCATCAATAACCTGCATTCACAAATTATAGAGCTATAAGATTCGTGTCCATTGTTGATAAAATTTATTACCTCGATTGAGTCTGTGCAGATTTCCAAAGGCATCAAGTGGTTATCCTTTGCAATCTTAAGTCCCTGCATAAGAGCTAATAATTATGTCAGAGTGTTAGTACTATTTGGAATACCCTTCATGAAGTCTAGTATCCAATCACCTCTATTATTATGTATAACTCCTCCAATACCCCCTACACCGAAATTACCAAAGGAGGAACCATCAATATTGAGTTTATAATCGCCAAGTTATGGAGGTTCCCACTATATGTTTATAGTATGCTTAGTACGTAGTAGCAACATCTTTTTTAGCAATTAAAAGAGCGTATTCAGTAGCTTTTGCGATGATATCATGAGTATTGATGGGTGTCTTCTTCTTATTAAAGAGATTGCCATTTCTAGTTAACCAAATATGCCATAAACAAAAAGGAATTAGTTCTTTCCATGATAAAACGTTGTTAAAGGGACTGTTCTTAATTAGATTTCAGGTGTTGCACCATTCATCAGAAGAAAAGATGATATTGTTGAGTAGAGTGGGATTAGAGCTCTTCTAGATAATTGTATTCCAAAATAACTTTACATTACAACAATAAAAAATAATATGGTTGATGGTTTCATTTGTTGTCTCATAGAATGTGCAAACGGGAGACATATTCATGCCGATAAGGTTAAGATATTGGTTAGTAGGTAATTTGTTGTGGTGGAGGAGCCAAATGAAGAACTTAATCTTATTTGGAGCCTTAATTTTCCAAATCCAATTGTAGTTTTTGTTACTGTTGTGAACAGAGCTATTCTCGTTGGAGTCCAAAAATGTGTAGGCATATTTTGTTGTGAATGGACCATCCGAAGTTAGACGCCACACGATTTTATCATCAATGGAGCTCGTGTTGGGGACACAAGTATTTTGTATAGAAAAAAATGAGGGACTGGGGTAAGGAGAAGGATAATCTATTAAAATCCCAAACTCCATTGATGAAAAGGTCTATGATCTTTATATTTTCCTCGTCTCGATTTAGAGGACCTTGGATACAACTTCTAATGTTACTATGGCAAGGTATCCAAATATCATGCCAAAAGTTAACTGAACAACCATTGTTGATGACCCATGAGGTAGCTTTGTTACAAGTTTTCCATCCATTAAGAATACACTTCCAGGTGGATGATGAATTAACTCTAGGGCATCAGGAGTGTAATATTTGGAGATAAGGACATTAGCCCATGGAATTTTAGGATTCTTGTAAAGCCTCCATGCCAGGCTAGCATGCATGGCACTATTTTTTACTTCTGCCTTATGCATGCCAAGCCCTCCTTTGTCTTTAGGTTTTGTAATGGTATCCCAACTCATAAGATGAAGTTTCTTTTTGGTGTTGGTAGTATCCCAAACAAAGTTTCTCTGAAGCCTATTGATTTGGTTGGTTATTTTACGAGGAAGGCTAATGTATTGCATTACATGATTCGGTATGCTACATAGGGAAGCTTTAGCAAGAGTTGTGCGACCAACGATATTCAAAAATTTTGTCTTCCAACCAGCAAGTTTAAAGTTCAAATTGTCTATTATGAATTGAAAATCACTATGAGTAGGTCTTTTGAGAAAGATGGGAAAACCAAGAGTTTTCCCAAAGTTATCACTGTGTTGGATTGATAAAATTGATGAGAGAATAGAGATAACATTTGACTTACCATTGGAGCTGAAGATTACTTTGGACTTGGCAAAATTGATGTTTTGTCCGGAAGATTGATTGAAGTCCACAAGAGTATTCAAAATAGTATGACAATTCTTGGTATTTGCTCTTGCCATAAGTGTGAGGTCGTCTGCGAAGAAGAGGTGTGATAGTTTTGGTCCACTTCGACCAATTTTTATTGGAAACCAATTAGCACGGGATACTTGCCGATCGATGCTTCTAGAGAGTCTTTCCATGCATAGAATAAAGATATAAGGGGACATAGGATCCCCTTGTCTTATTTCTCGTGAGGGGCTAAAAATATCGGTGCTCGAACCATTGATTAAAATTGAGATGGAGCTAGTGCTTATGCAAGATAAAATAAGCTTATTGTCAGGAAAGTTAAAAAATATAAGTATATCTCTAATGAATGACCACTTCAGTCGGTCAAACGCTTTTTCTAAATCAATTTTAAGGATCATGTTGGCATTCTTACCCTTCATCTTTTTAAAATGACTAATAACTTCCTAAACAATAATTGCTTTATCCGCCGCCCTCCTATTCTTTAGGAAGCTCGCTTGATTAGGACTAATAATTTTGTCTAATAAGGGCTTGATTCTATTGACAATAATTTTTGTAATTATTTTATACATGGTGTTGCATAGCCCAATAGGTCTAAAGTTCTTTATATTTGAGGCATTGGCACATTTAGGGTAGTGCATGCTAAGCCTGACAACAAGGATCCTTCAGTAATCCTCCGTTATTGTATCTCACTTGTAAAAATGTCATATCAGCTTCTACTTAAAATTTTAACGTTGTTTCTGAACTAGTGTAATTAGAATTTCATCTCAGCCAAACACAAGAAAATTGTACAGACCATCAATTGACTCGTCAAATAAAACCTCATGAAAAATTTGAATTATCCAAATCCAAGAACAAATCACAAAATAGGTCTCGCTAATCTCATCACATTCTATCTCCCTCGAAAATTGAAGGAATAAAAAGACCAAAAATGACTGGGAGCAAATAAAAGACGATATTGAAAGAAAAATGATTCTAACAGATTGTTCTAAGCATAACTCCATATATAAACAAGCCAACCATCCAAATTGCACAAACTTCTCACTATCTCATCCAACTTTTCAAGACACTATCATATCCAGCCACTTTTCAATAAGAAGCTACTGTTGCTTGCACTCTGGTGGCCTCTCACCAGACTGACCATCTCCTACAGGAGCTCTTCCGCTCTTCTGTGATGGAATGAATATCAACAATTAAGTCCCTATCCAGGTATGCAGACAGAATCTTGAATGAAATTAAGAAACAAAGATGAGATCATAGATCATACCTTGCGGGCAGCAGCCGACTGCAGTGACATTTCAAACAACGGAGAAAAGGTGTTAGCTTTCCTAATCATTTCATCTCCAAAAGATAATTTAGTTGCTAAAAAATGAAGTCGGAAAAGTGAAACTAAGTACCTTCTTCTTGGTCTTGGTATCTTCTTCTTCGTCCTCTTCGTCCTCATCATCTTCTTCATCCTCATCTTCTTCATCCTCCTCATTCTCGTCATCATCATCTTCATCCTCATCATCTTCCAAGTCGGCATAATCATCATCCTCAGCAGCTTCCCCAGTGAACCATGAAACTGCATGTGGAATGATTTTATCTCGAATTGTTGACCTGCATAAACAATCAGGAGCAAAAAAAAGATCATCAGCACCATTTTCTTTCAGTCATAATATATGTTTGTGTAGATTGCCGTCAGATAGACTTACCCAACATCATAATCTTGTTCCATCAAATTCTGAAGTTCTTCAGCCTGTCAATAAGTATAAGGATGTTGTTACAGATAAATTGGAACTCCAAAAGAGATATGGAACAAAGGATATGGCAGTACTTACAGCATCTTCATCAATATCCTCTTCGTCCTCCGGCACTTGAGGTGGACTAAAGAAGTTGAAGAAACTTTCACACTGTTCTGTTTTAGTGATAGGCTTGACATTCTTTGACCCCTTCTTTGGCTTCTTTTTTAGAATCTTCTGTGTCAAGCATTTTCCAGGATACCATTCTATCTCAGTCCTATAGATTGAGGAGAGAACATAAGAAACCATTGGGAGAAAGTAATTATGCCAAATCAATCAAAAACTTTGGTTGCAGATAATAATGTAGAGACATACCCTATTGCCTTCTCAAGAATTGGTTCATCTTCATCAATCATGTGATAGGTTTTAGTCAGCAAAGTGTGTTTGAAGTAAGGATTAGTCTCGAAGAAGAATTCAAGCTTGAAACCCTTTGGATCATCAATCTTGGACCACTTTATATCCCTGAGGAATTTGAGAGCTTCTTCGTCTCGCTCGGTAATCTGCATTTACAAACAGACCATATTGACATGAGTGGACTGACAATTAATGAAACTGTTGTAGTAACTACAGTAAAGCACCTAACAACAATTACCTCCTCAGATAGCACTTCGTTATTTTTCATAGCCGTGAGCCAAAAATCAGGGACACCTTTCTCTATTAAAAGCCAATTGGATTAATATTGACCATACCAAAGAATCAAAATACTCAAAAGTGATAGCTAGTTAACATACCCACTGCAGCTTTATCCACTTGCTGGTCTGCTACTGCAGCCTCAGTTGTTGCCCCTTCAACTTCAATAACCCCATTCACAATTTCAAATCTCTGCAAATGTGTATTTTAACAACATTGATTATACATCACCATACCACAGAAACAACGCATATGTTGTACTAGTGTTAAATGTATATCCTGTGGCACAAACCTTTGTGTATAATGGTTGATAAAACTTCTGGTATTTGGCTTCAAGTGCAGCTCTCTCTTCAAAAAATTTTGCCTCCAAGTCATCATGTTGAGTCTGCACAATTAAGAAAGAGGAAGAACTCATCACTTCTGGTCACAAATATAAAAATCAGAGAAAAGCAAGTGTATCCAAATTCAATGTTTGAGCATCAAGAAGATTGCCTCCACAAATAATAACATTACTAAGTGTATCCAAATTCAGTTTTAAATTAAACATAACTTGAAAACAAATGCACATAATACAGAGTAAACTAATGAGACGCTGAAGTACACATTATGACTAATCCAAGTGTTCCATATTATCTGCATTGCAGTTAAATACTCCGAGGAAAGTCAGCTTAGTAATATAGTACTATTTTAAGAGAAGACTACAGAGTTAACTTTAATCTGAACAGTAGTATTAGCAAACATTAGCCTTGGATTAACACTTCACAATACAATGCAAAATTGTGCTTCAGTCTATAACTCAAAGAATAAAAACAAACTTTTTTTCTTTTATATAGAGAAAATAAAAAACAAACATTTGGTATAACATCAGAAACAAAACTAATCAATGAAAGATTAGCAATAATCCAATAAAGAAATCCAAGTCCTCCAACTAGTCAGGTGTTTTGACTTGATAAAACATGTTTCATGGATGCTTGTTCAAATAAACAAACTCCCAAGCTGTATCATGCACATCACACATGACACACAAAATGTCAAAGAGTATATAAGCATTATAAAATCCAAGTGTAGATCTTTTCTTTCAGTAAACTCTTCAATTACAATGGATTTTGAATTAGGGACACAATCAGGAGTGCATGAAGGATCAAAAATTCACTATGCACAAAAATAGGAAAAACTATATTTTTAAAATGTATAAATTGTTAAATCCACTTGATATAAGGGAAACTGTCTGGTTTAAACGTTGTTATAGGTTGCAGGTTCATAACCTAGATGTATAAAATATCAGGCTCTGACACTGGCACACAACAAATTTGCAACTGAAATACTTTCCATCAAAGTAAATTAATTCCCAATTGAGTTCTAGGTCGTGACATCATATATAGATAACAAATGTATATGATAAATAGAGTAAAGTGGCATAAAAGAAAACTTTTGAAGAGCAATTGGACGTGCCTGAATCTCCCTGAGAACCTCAACACGCTTCCTGACAATGGGCGACAAATTTTCAAGCACATCTGAGTGTTTCCCAGTAAGATCCTGAAGTTTATTCTTCAAATAAAAAACACCACAACGTCAGCCAAAAATTCATTATTAACTTACAACACAACTAACACATAAAACATATTAAAAAGACTCACTTTGAGTACATTGACAAGGTCTGCTCGGTCCCCCGCATTCAAAGCTACACAAGAGATTTTAATTAGAGATATTAAACAAGAAAGAACACACAACTGGGGGCTGATTAAAGAGAGCCAAATATCAAATAGTATATACAGTCATATAAAGGGGTTTAAGGGATAAGGGGTTTTACCAGCACTGAGATCGGCAACACTGAAGTTGTCCTTTGCGTTGCTCATTATAGAGTGGAAGGAGGTTGAACAAGCCAAAAAGAGAGAGAGGGAGAAGTTGCTAAGCGCCTCAATTTAAGCTCTTTACCTCTCTCCCTCACTCTCTTTTTATCAGAAAACCTAGCTGCTCAGATTACTTTTATATTGACCTTCTATATAAGGCCCTGTTTGGTTTTCTCCATCAACTATTTTTTTTCCAGTCCCCCTTTATTTTTTTATTTTTTTACTCTTTTATCTTTTTAATTTGAAGGTTTATGTCAGGCCCGGCCCGGAAAGGGCGAAAAAGAACCCTATGAATATTTATTATGTAGATAGTTTTTTATGATATATAACAAAGTTATGCAGCTGAACTATGTTGACTTGAACAATCAACATAAATTGCATATATATAATACAGGGTTAATTGAGCAAAAACTATACAACATGATAATTGTATGTTGTCTAGGAAGTCTCTTAAAGAGTTTGAAAGAAGTAAAACTAACAACCAGTTAAGGTAGGACCGTGATATACCCAACTAGCACCCTCTAAACACAAACTAAGAGGCACTAGACATACATTAGCTCCAGATAGAGATGGACCTCACCAAAAGATCGATTCAGATAGGCAACACAGCCTAACCTGGATGTTTGACGTCTTATAAACATGATCCAGCAATTATAAAAATGCAGCGCCCTCAATTGTAGGGACGTTTAGTACAATGACTGGTATGTAACGCAGACATAATAACAAATAGACAAGTATGTATGCTCATATGAATCAAATATTAAAGTAAATAACCTATGAGCAAAATAGTAACTGAAAACACACTATGAAATTGTTACCTATGGATTAACCTTATTAGCTTATCATACATCGTATTAAGAGTTGTTTGTTATTACTTAGCGCCTAGTAATTTGCCTAGGTGATGATGTCCTATGACTATTTCTAATACAACTAACCATATGATGGCCCACATAGGAGATTTATGTCAAGTATAAGGCATATATGCCCAATACTCATAATTATATTTCTATAAAGATAAATTGTAGTTCGCAGTCTGATATTATAACGATCCATTCCTACGTTACTGAAATCTTTGCGGTCATGGTGTGAGATTTTGTTTTATGTTTTTATTTCTTTTTCAATATGAATTTGAGTTGGGATAGAAATTACTTTATTTATTGTAATACCTCAAACCTTCCGACTAAGATTTGAAACACCATTCGAATCTGATGAAATTTAATTGTCCATAGGTATTAAGATCAGTTTGTTAGTGTGGGATTGCATTAGGTATGAACTAAGTTCATACAAAACCCCTAACACAAAGGCGAGTTTAAAACGTTCTTATAGATAGAGTTTTAATATAAGTTTTTACTTGAGTCAACTTTAAACGAGCACCTCTCCTAAAATATGAATAGTTACATGGCGTAACACTTATCCAATTAAAGTTCTTCGAGTTTTTTTTCAACAACATCGACGACTCGTTAATTCAAGTCCGTACTAGAAAGTTATGTCATTTTACTAAAAGGTGTCTGTGTTGAAAAGTTGTTTTTGCCATAGTGAAGATGGGTTCGTCGTAGCGAAGTTCGCCATAGTGAAATAGGGTTACTATAGCTAAGGACGAGCAGTTTGTAAGTCAGTTTTACCCAGTCTTAAGTCATAAACTCCAAATCCTCATTCCAGAGCCCTATAGGGACAATTTTTCCCAAGGCTAGGGTGAAAATTCTTTAGTGTGGCAAGTTTTTCCATCAACCTCCTCGTATATTAATCCTCTAACACCTTAGAATCACTAGAACTACTATTAATGGTGGAATTATGGGTTAGAACCCTAGGTTCATGAAATTGTGGGGAAAACCTATGAGTATGTGTAATATCACCTAGAATTGCTTCTAGTTTGTAAACTATCACTTCCTAGAATGAACTTATTGTTCTAAAATATGAATTGTGGTGGTTGTTTGCCTTCAAATTTATAAATATGGGACCTTTTAGAATTAAAATTGCTTAAGAGAGGGTAACTAGAATATAAACTCCATTAACTTAGATAATGTGATTACCCCTCATTATGAAAGTAGTATACCCCTTTCATAACGAGGGGTATATCAACTCTAAATGGCAAAGTTGAGGGGTATATCAAACCCTTTTCCCTAAAATTAATTAGGGATTGAATGACCCTTGGGTAATGTTATAGGTCGTGAATAAGGGTAAAAATAGTGGGTTTGAATTTCCAAAGCATTTATTTAAAGATTAAATGATTAGTTACTCTTGAAATTGCTTGTTTATTAGATGTTAAACGTTTTGAGGCATGAAGGAGAGGAAAATTCATCCGTTGAGTAGTGTGCTTGTTCCAAGATTGTCACGACCCCGACCCGCCATAAATGGCACCCACACTAAACCCTAGTGGGAGAACCAACTTTCTATCAACACACCAACAATACCTCTATTATAGAACAACATTTTAATTAAAAAAACAATTTTCAATCTTTAAAAGCAACTTTCATAAACAATAACCAAGTCACCAAATAATTGCAAAAATAATTCTCTCCAGAACCTTAAAGGTATGTACCAAAACACCTATCCGTAGTTTAGGGTACGGGGATTAACCCCAAAATAAACAAGTAAAGAGAGTATAAGTCCAGAAAATGGACTAGAAAAGCAAGAAAAACCCATGGTAGTTGTTTCTCTCAGTATACATGCAAGTGTACGTGTGGTCGCTCAAGTAATATAGTTTCTTTAAAAAACAAGTTTTCATTCCCAAGGGACTTGTGATTGACTTATGTTTAATACTTAACTCTACAACTAAACAAAAGTAACCTTTTAAGAAGATTGTGATGATTAGTAACTACTATTCCTACTTATGCAATAACTAAAAGTAACCAATTGCGAATGACTTTAAGATGATGTTTTAAGCAAGTAAAAGACAATTCCAGGGTTGCAGCATGCAATGGATTTCATATATCAGATCTTAGGCAATGAACTATTTTTTGGTTATCAAGTTACTAGTTTACAGGGTTAATTGTATGAGTCGGGTCTCTTGACCTCCAGTCGCCTACGAGTTAGTTGTCTAACTACATCGTTAAGCGGGGATAGCAAGCCTAACTGGCGAGCATTTATATTTCATCGTGTTTCGTAACCAAGCAAGTTGTTCGTTCGGGATTTACTCCTGAACACACATCAACTCACAATGGATGATTGAGCTTTCAATATTCTCTGGTCTATCTACTCTCTCCTCTTTCTATTTTAAGAATAGACAATAGATTTATCTTATGGTGCGCAACCATAAAATACTAAAACAAGAATATAGAAGTAACTTATAATGACAACCAAGAATTAATTCAAGAACCTTAAATAATCAACATTCAATCTGTAGCTACAGCCCAGAACTAGGGCGTTTAGCCACTCATAATATTCAAAAACCACAAAATACAATTTTTCGTGCGATTTTCGGAAATAAAAAGAGTTAGAAGATTGAAACCTATTCCAAGCGATGGAACTTGCTCTTGCACACCAAAATAATGTCGAACTCCCAACAAAATAGCCCTAGAGGATTTATAGAAGTTGGGAAAACTAGAGTCAAATTCTACTTCAACTATGAATCCTATTTTAATCTATTTTTGTTGAAAAAGTCGGAACATGGCTGGGGCGCCGCGCCTCCTATCGTGCCAAGCCAAGGCCCCTGAAGTTTTGGCCTTGGCGCGCCATGCCTATCAGTGCGCCTTGTAAAGGCCACTGAAGCTTGGCCCTTGGCACCTCGCGCTAGAGAGAGCGCCAGACCCTGGGGATTCCAGCCTTGGTCTATTTTCGCGTTTCTTTGCTCCTTCTTCCTTCTCTTCAACTCCAATTCCCATAAGAGTTCGTGAAACAACTAATCATATGTTTTTGTGCATAATCATCGCAAGTTTAACAAAATCAAGCTAATAGACTCAAGAATCTTCATTAATTCAATCTCAACATGGGCAAATATAGGCAACTTTGGCATATAACTATGCCTAAGATCACCACCCCACACTTGGACCTTTGTTCGTCCTTGAACAATCTTTAAATTATCAACTCTTTTACACAACCCTTGGACTTATCAACCCACCTTAAAAATCAACCAAACACATTTAATCATGATTTTGTAGTTCACATTGGATGCAATATTTAAACAATTTTACTATATCATTATGATGCACCAAGTTACAAACACATGCTCAAAGAATGACTCTTTTATAATTTTTCCGGGCTAATGCAAACTCATTCAAACACACCAATTAGACAATCCAGACACGTGTCATGAATACCCTCACTCATTTGTGTTTAGTATAGCCTTTCACTCAAGCAATCATATTATAAACAAGGCCTTTTTTCCGAACATTGTATTCACTCTCACAAATGAAGTTCTTACTTCTCTTAACATGCCATAAGCTTGCCCATAGTTTCTTTTCACTTTCACATTATATTTCTCAAGGAATCAAGTGGACTTCTATTTGGTTGTAATGTCGGCTTAAGGTAAGAGAGGGGATATTTAGGATGCATTTAGTGACTACACCTCCCTAATGCACATGTCATTGCTTTGCCAAGAAACACCATCTTTAGCTTTGTTCTTTCTCCCTAGCACATACTTCATGAATATTTTCCCTTTTTGTTGCTCCACTTTCGCCCTTTATTCTCTCTTTTTGTTGTTATATATATATATATATATATTTTATTTTTACAATGCCTTTTCACTAGCCACCCTCAATTGAGTTGAGGTACACAATATCCTTGATAGGACCAGGGGCAATGTTTTGAGCATACTCTAAACTAGCCACCCTCAATTTACTTGAGGTGCACATTGTCCATTAAGGGCCAGGGCCACAACAATTTTTTTTTCTAAACTTTTATTCTCCACATAACATAGCATTTCCATCCTTTTTCACTTTTACCAAGTTTCAACCTTTCTTCTCAACATAGTGCATTAAGGTTTACATTAGGGTCAAAATTTTTGGTATCAATCAAAAGGGTTTCGGCTTATTCATATGGCTTAACAAACAAACAAGGCTAAAGGCTCAATGGGGCTTTACTAGGGGTAATTTCAATGGTAGGCATACAATTAGAGTCAAGAATTGGCTTTTTCAAAGAAACGCCTCAATCATATTTCCTAAGTCACACAAGCTACTCATTTAACACACACAGGGAAAGTTCTAGATATCAATTGAAGCAAAAACAAAAAAAAAAACTCACCACACATGGCATCATGACACACATAAGGACATATCATACTAGCATGCTAATACAACTTGCATTACGGTATTGCTACACAATTAAGCCCCACTTAGATTTATTCAGAGTCAAAGCAAAGAACATATGCTTGTTTCAAAGTTACCATTCTTTTTTCATTTTCCAATAGTGACTACCCATGATGTCTGGCTAACTTTTATGTACATAGTTTCAAAATACCAAGGTTGGTTTCTCAATTCTACTCCTCTACGTGACTAATTTTCCCTTAAGACGGTCGTCATCCATCCATCTTAGGGAATTGTCACTCCTATGATGACTATACGACTCAATAAAGCAATAAAACTAATCCTAATCGATTCAAAGGGACTATCCTCAGTAAAAGTACCGGAAAAAAAATGGTGAGGAACCTAAAATAAAATTAATCCTAAAAATTTAAGACTCGATAAAGAAGTAAAAACTTATATACAAAAAGAGATATATCTCCCACCCCACACTTCAAAATTAGCACTGTTCAGTGCACACAATTAAAAACAAAGTATAAAGTCAGAGATACTCCCTTAGGCCTCTAGGCCTCGTTGTCATCGCGACCTCCATCAAACACCATCAGTGTGCTAGCATCCTCAGCAACAACCTCATCCTTTGCCTCATCATCCATAGCTTTATCCGCGGTGGCCTCATCATCATCAAGAGGCTCTTGGAACGCCAGACCAATTCTGCAAAGATAAGATGCACTTTTTGTCAACGGGTAGCGGTCTGCCAAGGTCTCCATCTCATTAACCATGACCAGCGACCCCCGATCCTCGGCTGCAACTCCGTCATGCCGAACATGCAAGCCATCACACTATCATCTCGTGCCTGCCGCTCCTAAGCTGATAAAATAGTTCCACGGGACGTGTCGAGCGCTTTGGTCCGAGTGACATCAACCATATTACATACCAAGTAGGGTGCCGACTCAATAGTCATATCCACATACTCTTCCTCTATACCCTCAGCCCTCAGAAATCAGGTAATCAACCCCTCCATAACAAAATCGCCACCTCATATTATTCCTAAACTTCATCATATTTTGCCTTAAAATTTCCCCAACATTAATGGGCATACCCTTCCTCAGCATATAAACCAACACCATCTCTCGTCACATTTGAAAGATGATTCGCCGGCAAAAATACACTGCACATAATTTTCAACCAAACTCTCGCAACTTGATTAAAAATTGCATAGTGGAGAGTGGAATGTATCTTGGTGTCCTAAATCCTATCCCACTTAGCAGTAGACTCTACCCCACATAATGTATGACGTATATCTCTATAAGGGGGGTTTCCTTTAGCCTATCAAAATCCTCATCATCACAGTTAGGGGTACCCAAAAACAAATTCACCACTTTGGCGGTAAACTTCACATCATTTCCCCTAATAGACACAAATTTATTAAACTGAGTTTCAGTGATACAATTTGCATAAAATTCCCTAACTAAAGTCCAGTTACAATCACCCTGATTCTCAAACATAAATAGCAGCCCAAGAGCATTGACAATATTATAAATTTTGGGAAATTGAGATTGCAACCTTACCTCGTTCACATACTCGTGCCCAAGGTATTTGGCTTCCTTTTGGATCTCAAACCATTCATATCCATATCGCTCAACTGCTTTCTGTCCAGATTTTTGAAATGGAACTTTGCTACTTGAAGACCCGAAAGCTTCGCCTTCCGATTTCACTTACAACCCGCTCTGCTTGCAACATTCTTAGCTTTGGGTGCCATTAATATCAACTAGAAGAAGAAAAAGTGAGAAAAGAAAAATTAGAAGAAAATAGAGGAGGGGGGGGGGG
>JAJOOF010010947.1:0-32515 GCA_029582545.1 Solanum lignicaule
TCACTTTATACAAAAAACGCAAATTGTATAAAATGCATTTGTGTTTGTATAAAGCGAGAGAAAATTGTATATATACATATATTTTCGTTCCCCTCTCTTCCCTCTCCCAGATCTCGCTCGCCACTCTCCCAGATCTCGCTCTCTCACTCGCCTCTCTCACTTTATACAAAAAACGCAAATGTATAAAATGCGTGAAAATTGTATATATACATATATTTTCGTTCCCCTCTCTCCCCTCTCCCAAATCTCGCTCGCCACTCTCCCAGATCTCACTCGCTCACTCGCCTCTCTCACTTTATACAATTGATCTTTTTGCATATGTATACCAAAACAGATTATACAACTGCTTTCTTTTGTATATGTATAGCAAAATATACATATTTATGTTTGCTATGGAGCGCAATTATGCAAACTTTGTTATAGCATACAAATATGAATTTTGTGTTTGGTATATGTGAAAGTTGCTCTAATAATAATAATTAAAAAAAAAGGCCTTAGTTGATGATTTAATGCAAACTAGGATGAGATGTTCATGTTGGTAAGTCAAAATTTAGGATATATGCTTCGCTGTCAGAAATCTAGCTGGGACCCGACTAATTCATTATATATCTACTCAAAAAACAATTACTAGTATTATTTGGTGTATTTCAATTTATGTGATACTAATTTTTTAGTAGTTTGTTTTAGGAGTAATGAAGCATTTTTATATTTGGATGCATATAACTATAAAAGTCACATTTTACTCTTACCATGCAAATGTTATGACAAATTCAAAAATTATAAATTTCGAAAGTCAATTTTTCTTTTTAAATTCCATGAAAAATCTAACCTTTTATTATTATTATTATTATTATTATTATTATTGCCACTTGCAGTAGCTTTCAAACTATAACATGCAAAACCATTTTGGTCGATAGACTAATGACAAAAAGTGTCACAACTTTGTGGTGGTATAGTGCTTAAGCTACACTTTGATAATTAAGGGTTCAGTAAGAGTAACCTTTAGGCCCAATATTACAATAGATAAGAAGAGTATAATTTGGGCCCAATAGGCCTTCCAAAAAGTTGTATAAGGTTCAATTTTCATTGTCCCTCTTTTCCAAACGTAATAGATATTTTCTTTTAAGGCCAGCGACTCTACCACTAAGTCTGGGTATCAAAAAATGGCATCCAAGTCGGGTGCATAAAGCAGCAGGGTCTGGAAAAGGATCGCACCGCGTTCTTTATGCAAAAATATTCACGAGAAGAACAATAAAAATGTTTGGATGAATTGAGTAGTCTAGAGAATAAACAAGAAACTAGCATTGCGCGTGCTGTTTTTACAGCAGGCCACACAACGTGGGACTATGATAGGTGCAAAGATTTTATACTTAATTAATTAGCCTCATGCTTTACTTGAAGCAAAAAGGCGTGCTGTGGTGAAGCATGTAAAGTAAGAAGACACTACTAATCATGTCATTTTAAAGTTGTCTCAACTTAAATTATTGCTCTTTTAACTTTTTATTAGTTCAAAATTGACACATTATCCTATAATAGATCATTCGAATAGAAAAGTTTCAAAGATGTCAGCTTTTGTTTTCAAGGTTGTAACTGAAATATGTTAAAGGATAAACAGTGCTTCAAAATTGTGTGACAGTAAATATATAGAGACAAATTTAGGCTAGGTTTTATGTTTCAATTGAACCTATTAAAGTATACACATATACTCTAATCTCATTACGAATTCACTGCCTCTAGATTCAGAATTCACCTTGTGCACACATATAATAAAATTACAAATTTACTACCTCTGAATTGTGAATTTTGCCTCTCGTGAACAACCTACAAAAACTATAGTTTAAAAAAAATAGAACATAAAGTGTAACTTGTAATTAAAGATCAAGATAGGTCTTTCTATTCATAAAATCTTTAGCATTACACAAGTAAAAATGCTTTTGAATGAAAAGAACCACCTTGATTTTTTTGTTCTCTCAACTAGAATAGTTGATCTAATTTAATAAATGGGTCTACGTTTGGGAAAATTTTTGTCACCTCCTTTGAGTGAAATTGAAGTTCGAATTCTACAGCTTTTGCTATAACTATAAGCCTTTGCATCAGATATTAAATGTTGTCTGAACATTGCTATAAATGCCTCTGCTCTTTCATTCAATTCCTCCATCGAAATTTGCTGAGCTTCATCTATTGAATCGTCTAATAATTGTTCTTCTTTGTTTTCCTTCTTGTCTGTTATTTTTGGATATTCCTCTTTCACATCCTTTATAATTGCTTCTTCTGATATATCTTCTACACAAGGCACCAAAGGTTTCTTGCATTCTTTCCCCACCTTTTGCTGTTAAGATAAGATTAATAAATAAATTATAAGAATATGCATCCATTATAATAATTTCATGTGTTTGCACTCAAGAATGTGACCTAATAGAAGTGACGTGAGAACTATGAAATTTCAAGTTTAAATTGGACCTAAGACAAAAAAAAACTTGGTGATTTCTTCTTATATGTCATAATTTTGATGGACAGAATTATATGATTACTACTCAGACATTCCATAGAATTAATCGAGTTGCACAAATTCAAACACCACAATTATATGTACTGTACATATATAAATTAAAAAAAATCATATGTTTTGCCTATATGTAGATATCCCATAGAATTAATCGAGTTGCACAGACTCAAACACCACAATTATATGTATTGTACATATATATAAAAAAATCATGTGTTTCGCCTATATGTAGATATCTCATAGAATTAATCGAGTTGCACAGACTCAAACACCACGATTATATGTACATATATAAATAAAAAAATCAGACAAGAATTCACGTCCAAAGGCCTACAAAGAATCAACAACTTTTTTTCTTAATATATATCATCTAATTCATGTCCAAACGTTTTCAGATGAAATAGTCATACAATTTCTCACCTCAATCTTGGATTCAGTAGTAGTAGTGTTGTTGCTGGTTTCAACAATTGGAGTTGTGGGAGTATTACTTGTAGATGTAAAAAGAATAGCTAAGAGTAAGAGATTAAGAGCAAGAAATGCTATAAGTCGCCATTGTTCCACAAAAGAAACTAAAATTGCACGTTCTAAACATGCCATTAAAGCAGCCACTCCTGCTGCAAACCATACTGCTTGTAATTTATCTTCTTTCTTTCTTTCCTCCATTTTTACTACCATCACCATTTCTATTTTGGACAAAAAAAACACACACACAATGTTAAAAGCTCTTTATTTTAATTATTTGAATTAGTGAGAGTTACAAAGAGGGGAATTTTTATAGAGTGAGGAGATGGGTAAAATAATACTTGAATTTTGGGTATATTTACATGAAATGCCACTGGATTTGTGGGTCATAGTTTAATTATCAAGTGATGTGACTAGAGAGGATGTTTTTTTGAGGGACAAGGAAACATTCTCGTCTGCTATCACAGAAACCTCTGCACTCAGCTCTCTTTTTTGTTTTCTTATCTTCATTGTTTCTTACTGTTTGGCTTTTTAAAAATCTCAGGCGTGCACCGGCTTTTACCATTAACATGTTACCACAACAATTTAAACTCTTAATCAGAATTTTCATTAAACTATGAAGAAGTAAAAGCATACAAGAAATTAAAGCAGATTCTTTTTTTGTTTGTTTGTTTTTCATTCGGTGTTCAATATTTATATTTGAATCCAATTAAGTTTGATATCGCGTTAGCAAATTCTATATTAAGGTAAAGTGTTTCTTAACAAAGACAATTTCATACTTATGAATCATACCCAAACATTGAATTTCCTCGTTCTTGTATAAATTTGAGGTCCAACATTTGTAGGAAGTTGCCTAGAAAGAATACATCTTGTTTTTCACCAAAAATGATAGTAACACAAGATGTCTGTCATATGCTACAGAATACTGTCTAAACACTCAAAATGTGATATAATTAGTCCAAATATTCTAATTATAAGCTGATGCTTTCAAATATTCTATTGATCCATTCTAATAGTACTAATCACCACTTCAAATCCTGCCCCTCTATTATGTTAGACCTATTCCGTGCAGTAACCAGTCTTATTTTACTTTCATCTAACCGATTTCGCCTTTCATCTGACCTTAGAACCAACATAGACTATTCGTGTGATGGTTGGGATCCATTCATTTTTAATCAGAGGACTTAGTTTTGAGTCCCTATGAACGTAAGAAAATTCAATTGAGAGTGCCATCTCCATAATGGATTCTGCAATGTGCAAATTCGGATATTTTTGGGGACCAATTAATGTAGATATCGGACATTCAATGGAAAACTAACATTAGATTGTTTTTCAACTCTGTTGTGAAATCTTTCATATCAGCAAGTAATTCATATTTCAATACATTCGATAAGTGAGTTTTTAAATTGATAAGTAGAACTATCAAAGGTAAAATGACAAGTATTAATTAATTAATTAATGATAATGTGTATCAATTTTCAAAAAATGAATAAGAAGGGAATCCAATGGTGAAAAGAGAAATGAATGGAATGTTTCACTGGACATCAGGAGTCTAAAGGCACGCCAAGGTCCTTTTGATGTTTACCATTTAACACAATTGGGACCCAACTGCTGTCCGATATGTTCACATCATCACTATTACTATCCAAACATATCTTGTTTCTTTAGGTCAACCATCTTACTTTGTTCATTTCAATTTTTCTTCTATTTCTTACCAACTTTGAAACAAAACATCACACGTTGGTCCCGCCATTGGAATTTGGATTGAACAAAAAGCAATTACTATAACTATACATGATCGATCCAACACCTAAGAATGTAAATCATGAAAATACGATGTTGTGCAGTAGATGGAGTTGTTTTTCCCTCAACCAAAGGTCTCAGGTTCGAGCACAGGATATGGAAAAGTTCTAGCTAGAAGTGTTACCCTACGAATGAGCCCTATTTGGCGTGAATCCAGTTAGGCTTGAATGCGAGTATCGAAGTAGGAAACTCAAAAAAAACAAAAAATTATGAAAATCAGCAAGGTTCAAATCTTGGTAAATTGTTAGGTAAATGCTTCTCATCTATAAATCAAGGTGTGCACATGCTAACCTAAACACCACGTTTATGAAAAAAAAACTACACATTCCCCTATGGCTGTATCCTCTATTAGTCTCAAACTATGTTTTGAATAACTTGTTGCCTTAAACTCACTGTTTTGCGCCGAAAATGAAGAGATTTCGAAACTGGCAAGTGAATTACCATTTACTAAAGAGTTCAATGAGTAATATACATCAGCATAAAAATCATTTCATAGGATGTTTTCATTTGAAAAGTTATACCAAGGTAAATATAAATATAAAATATAGTATATCTTTTTTTAAAAACTGGGGTGGGGGATGTTCTCTGATTTGTTCAAATTTCAACTGGTGGTGAATGGTTATGGTCAAGGCAGTAGACAGATTGATATCATCAAAATGAGTCACAAAATTGACCTTCCTCTCCAGTGTAAATCATGAATATAACATCTTCCACAAATAAAACACCAAAATGAAGAAAATTCTGTCGAGAAAAACTACTCATGATTATGTAAAATTATGTTTCTGGAAAGCAAGCAAGCAAACATTAGGTTCACCACTTTGCTTGTACCAAAAGAAGTTGTCACGGACACAGCTTACAACTAAAGACGAATTGGCTTATACATCTTCAGTAAGTTGAAACCATTATGTCACTTTAGAGACAATTAGCTGTATTAACACACTTTAAAGAAGAAAAGAATAGATAATGGCACTTTTAGGAAACAGCTCAACTATCATATTGCCTGGATAATTACACGATAATCCGCCAGAGATAGGAAAGAACAACTCTTCAACTATATATTAAGCCATTGCTGCTGTACCCGAAAATTGAATAAATATGGAATTACATTCCTCAAAAAGCCTTATAAATTTACGTTCTTCAACATCTATAGGACTGCAAAACTAATGCCACCAGCTTCTTCCAGACAGAGAGATAAGCTGCAAGATTGCCATAAATTTCAGATATGATTATGTTTTAATACATGAACGCAATCATGTAGATATGGGTAAGAATTGAACTACCAGTTCAAAAAATGCTTTTGTCAACAGCTGAGAAGATTCTGACTCTATTTCAACTAATTGGTTCTTCCATTTCAAACGTAGAACTTCCTTTGAGAAACTCAAGTATGCAACAGTTTTATGTAACTGCTATTATTTTGTATTATGTAAATATGATTTGAGAATTATTTGGAAATAGATGGTAAAATTCAAGAAAAGCACTACTACTTCCAAAATCACATGCCTCTGTTAACTTACTCCAAGAGGATTTCCGGATATTGGGATTTGGGATGTTGAAGTCTCAACTTATCTTAGTTGTGACATCAGAACACAGTATAAACTTTAAGCGCCATTCATGATAGAGCAAATAATATGGAATCTATAAATTATTGAGTTGTATATAACTAACCTGATGAGCAATCTGGACCAAATGTTTACTTCTTAAAGGCGAATCTTTCAACGCTTCTGAATCCTGCAATCTTGGATCAATGTTTTCTATCTCTACAGACTTTTTCTTCACTGACCAATCTGGAGAAGAGTTCTCATCTGGGTTCAACAAGTTATCTTTCTTACGCTTCCTGCTGAACGTATACTTGAGAGGCGTCATATTGTTACCTTGAAGATTTGATTCCTTACTTCCTTCAGATGCTTTGGTAGCTCCAAGGATAGATTCAACTGGTAACACGCCGAAGTTGAGCAGCGGTTGATCATCACCCTCCTCTACCATCACTGAGACATCTATCAATTCTGTGTCGTCCTTGTGTGCATCATTATCTGCACATGCAAACTTTCTACATATCATGTTTTCTACAGTGAAACCTAAGGATGCCGCTTGAAAACTAGTACCCTCTTCAATACCACCTTCACCTCCTAATTTCGTGGATTTCACAGTGCATTCAGCTGCATTGGACTTGCTATTAGGAAAAGATGGAAATTGCAGTCCAGGTCTCATTGGCTGATTAGAAAGGGAGCTATGTGACAATGATGGAGGGTAACTAACGTCCAGGTATTTGACACGTCTTTTCCTAATGCTTCTACGAGCAACAGCAATGTTTAGACCCTTGTTTTGTGGCCCTTCTTTACCTGACACAAAAGAACTTCCTGCTACATTATTTCTCTCAGTATTGGTGGAAGGACTATTAGGACTGTCATACAAAGTGTCTGTGTGCAAGTATCTTGCAGAACAACGAGAAATTGCTGGCAATGGTCGTTGAGAAAACACCAGCTTATTACAACGAGCCTTGCAAAAGCTATTTTTGGTTTTGCCATATCGAGCTTTTCTTCGCCTTTTTCCTAGGAATGTATAGGGCCGCTGCATAGAGGCATGGCCCTTAAGTTGTTCTTCGCCAACTAAATTCTCTGCTTTCATAGCTTTAGATGATGGTGCAATATGTGCTTCACCATCTCGTCCACTAGGTTCAGTGACCTGTGTAACTTTAATGGGAAAACTTGGATCATCTCCAGAATGCAATCTCTCATCTGCTAAGCTCATCGCTATTGCACACCATCCATTTTTATAAATCTCTGGCTCATTAAGGTTGTCCTTTGAGTAATTGCACAATGCTGTGTCTGACATGTCTGCTGATTTGCAGACCTTGGATCCCAATTCGGTAGGGAATTTTAACGACTCTGAATTATTTACATTTGACTTGGCCATGATACTGTTGCGACAAACCAAATCCTCTTTTGCATGTGGTCTCAGGTGATGGAGAGGCTTATATTTTGCTTCATTCAACTGTTCATGCACATCATGCAATTCTGCTCTAAGATCAATTATCAGCCCTTCAGCTTCATTAAGCTGAGCTTCTAATTCATCAATTCTTCTTTGTTGATTTTGAGACAAACTCTCAGCTTCAGTTGTCTGCATTAAAGGTTAGACATATCAGTTTCTTTAAACTGTGAGATATGGGAATCAACATCCTGCTAGGATATACTATCATAGCATTCATGTAAAATCACTTCCCAGAATACAAAACCAATAGACAGAAATGTATGTACTACAATTATTTCACCAAAATGGAGTTCACTTGGATCCAAAAGGGAACCTCTTGCCATGCTGATCTAGTCTCCAATTTCTGAAGGGAAGAAGGAATGCCCGGCTACATTATTAGCACCTCATATTTTTAATTTGTGATACTTTTAACAATATAACTTCAACACTAATAGAAAATGGATTATATATGAACAAGAATAAGCTTAAAATTCCTCTGATTTTCTTTCAAAATCAAGCCTAGTTTCCATGCAACTTAAAATTCTAATACTATCGTAACAAGCATTGTGATGCAGCACTTAATCTGTTATGAGTTCTGTCCAGTATAATACTACATTCCAACAGAATTTCTAAAAGTCATATCTTTTTAAGGGTGCTATATGATCGAGTAAGCCTATCAATCTTATAGCTGATGGAAAGAAAAATATATACCATTACTCACCCATAGATCGAGCTAACCTAATAGAAGCAAACAATTGTAATGTTTATCGATAAAAGCCTTTGCTCAAGTCAAGCACACCACATTTAACTACAATCGCACAGCTAAATCAAACCTTAAATTCACTTTTCCAATTTCTGCAGTTAGAATATCTCAAATGAGCGAAAAAATTAAGTTGATTTTTCACAGTAATTGAATTTAGTTGTCTGAAATTATTAGTAAGGTTTTTCATAACATAGTCATTTAATGTATAGTTGCATAAAAAACAAAAGCTAAATTCAATACAAATGAAGATACACTATATGACGATCTTCAAAGCAAACAAAATTCAATCAATCAAACAATTAGTTAGCTTAATATAAAAATTCACAAGTTGGATACTACCTTAGCATCAATGATTAATTTCAAACGAAGCAGCATACGAAGGGCTTCCTCTTTCGTAGAATGCAGATCCTGCTGAAACTTAAGAGCTTTTTTCTCCGATGCCATAACACGAGCTGCCGCCTCCTTTGCCATGTTCAAAATTATCCCCGCATATGCTTTCTTCACAGCCTCCATTTTTCTATGATAATCCAAACTGATACCGATCAAATTACAAATAGTTAAAAAAAAATTAATAACAAAGGGGATCGAAATGTATCTCACATCTAGTGATGAAAAATGTTAAATATGCTTCTGTAGCTCATCCATGGCGGTTAGCAGTGAAGTGAAAAGGCAAATATGAGTGATTTGGTATGAAGCGAATCGACGCTTGCGATTCTCACAAAAAAAAAAAAAATCAGTTACGGGTTGGTATATGGTACAAAGTCCAAAAGCGCGCATAATATGAGAAAGTGGGGCCATCCAACGCGTAATGCTTTTGAAAATTTTCAAATTTTGAATTACAACTCTCAAATCCTCCTCCCCCTTCAAAAGTTATAAGTAGTACAAAATCACTACTTTTTTGTTTCATTTTATATGAGTTAATTTGATTTGATATAGAATTAAAAAAAAACTTTTAAAATTATGATCTAGAATAAGTAATACATATTTTAAAGTTAAATTATTACTTAATATATCAATATGTCATTCTTTGGAACTGACTAAAAAAAAAATTAAATCATATAAAATGAACGGAGGGAGTACTATTTTTCCTTTTTATTTTTCTTGCTATAAGAGATTTTAAAAATAATATACATAGTTTCTTTACACGATCATTCTTCTAACAAGTTGCAATTTTGATCGCCAACAATGAAATATCAAATCTGACATGTATTTAGTATACATATCGAGACTAGATTAAATTTTAATTCACATTGGAGAATTTCATATCGGACGTAAATGTTTTTCTAACATAAGTCATCCCATACATAAAATTCGAACATGAAAGTTTTAATTATTAATGAAGAATTATTTAACACTTTATCGTCTTTAGCAGAGTTATAATTTTTATTAAGGGGGTCGAGAGATAAAGAGGTAAACACACAAATAAATCAAGGAGAGTCGATACTTATTATATATACATAAAAAAAATTGAACTTATGTAATGTAATTTTTCGACGAAAAGAGTTCGGGAGAAATCCTACACTTGTTAGTCTGGACGCTTATAAGAATCATTTGGTAGTTGGTTTGAATTATGTAGATATTATCTATGCAAGTTTTAATCATACGGATATTAGTTACGTGGGTACTAGTTATTTCATCTTCTATACTTCACATTTAAAAAATGCACAATTCTTCCTAACTTGTACATTTGTATGCATGTTTCTAAATTGCAAATCAAACGTCGTAACAATTTAAAATATGAATAAGTTGTCTCTTTACTAGCTACCAAATGCGGCGTTATCTCACTACAATAAAACCTCTATAATAAATTAATAATCTCTTTTCCTTCCGTCCCGACTTGGGCCAATGGAAAAAATCACCAATTTCGATAAGATAATGAAACAATATTTCTAGAAGACCCATATATAAATATATGGTCCCATTAATATCATAAATTAATAATTCTTTAAAAGTACGAATATATCTAAGACAATTTAGTGAAATATGATTCTATTGTGTTCTGTTTTTTTCTTAAAATTTAAATCTAGTTGAAGCTTATCTCTAACTTTTCTTATTGCATCCAAGAGATCTAGTGTTGTCTTTTCGAACTGCACTGTAAAATTGTGAAGAGTTCTAGATCCGATAAGTGTTTCCTTACGCGTAACTGGTTCGAAAGATATAGTATCATCATCAACATCACTTTTTCCGTTGGTATCCACAATTTCTTCTAAGCTTTGGATCTCTGAACATGTATCACTTTCACCCGGATAATCTAACGGGTTATTGACATCCATTTTATTGTGGTAACTGAGATCATTAATCATGACCTCGAGTTCATGAATGACGTTTTCACAAGTGGGTTCATTCAAATTCTCTGAGATTGCATCCCCCGAACTAATTTCACAGTGTCGAAAACAATTTTCTAGTGTCTCTTGCATAACATTTGTTCTCCAAGCAGGAATTGCGAAATTGATAGCATCCAAAACATTAATCTTTGTTGGATCAGTTTGTCCCACTTCATAGCCTTCTAATCCTACGATAAAATCTTTTACGATAATACATCTTGAACGAACTTATTATCCCAATATCACAAGGTTGAATTTTGGATGTCATGTTGGGTGGCAAGAAAAACAATTCAACATTTTTTAGTCCTTCAATATTTCTATTATGGGATGGACAATTATCTACCATAAGCAAAACTCGTCTACCATGCATTTTGTGGTCAAACCAACGAATATATTCATCAAAAAGCACATTTGTCATCCATGCTCTTTTGTTTGCACGATAGTGACAATTCAATAAATATGATACATAAATTAGTAATATACAATGATTTTGATATAATCAAAATTAACATTCATTAAATCTCAAACCATTCTTTAAATTATTTAATATTAATTTATCAATTAAATAATATCTCTATAAAATAATAAAATTTCATGGTCCCACCTATATTAATTTATAGAGGTTTTACTGAGCTAGAAATAAAATATTTTTTTCCACTACGAATCAATGAATTTTTTTGTTATAAGACATGATTTTTCATTTATTTTTTCTCTAAACCAGTTTACTGGAAAAATGATTTAACAGTTTCTCACTGAAAATGGAAAAACTTTTAAATTTTTCTAAATAAAAATATTATTATTATTTTTCTCAGCAATTCAATTAAAATATATACGTGGAAAGAATATTTTTCGCTAAGAAATTCAATGGGAAAATAGTGAATTTAGCGGTGTCTCATTAGCGTTTACTGTCTTAAATTGTCGGCCTTCATATATTGTCTAATATATATATTTTTTCAAGTATTTCATTAGAAGTACTTGAATAATGCTCAGGCTTTTGTTATAGATATTCCTTTATATTCAGATGTAATTTTGCATATTTCAAAATTATATTATTTTTTCCCATGAAACTTGAGGTTGCATGCTATAATTTTTTTTTATTTTTTTTTAAGAATAAATACAAATAACAAATATTTGTGTGCTTATACCCATCTAGCAACCCCATTTTGTAGCACTCTCCTATAGTCCTATTGAGTTTATTAGTAAAAACTTACTTGTATTTGATGTTTTAAACGGATAAATAAATAACTTTTTGTTGCCTCATGACATGTTTATCAGTTTATCGTAGTGAACACTTCATTTAATATATGATCATAATCATTCTTTGAATATAAATGAAGTAAGAATGTTAATACCAATGGCGAGAATAATCACAAAGAAAACAAGAAAAAACAAATTAAAAAGTAACAATTTTTATATATATATAACTTACCCCTTCTTTAAAACTTGAAACTTATCCCAAAAAGTGGAAAAAATATAATACATTTAAATTAGAGACTTAATAAGAAGCTTTTAACGTTTTAAATGTAATCTACATAGTATTATAAGTTATATAGCTTCGATAGAATTATGAATTCACTATATCTTAAAATGATAGAAGTTACTTGTACTAGTAAAACAAAATCAGAAATACTATACTTATTATGTCTCGAAAAGTTCGTCATATTTTACTTTTTTATAGTTAAAATCGATATGTTTTAAAGTGATTGAGATAGTATATATTATAGCAATCGCAAGGCCGAAAATATAAATGAAAGCAGTTGAATAAAGTGTAGCTTCGGAAAACATGGTATTGGAAATCTTAAAAATCTGTAGTTTTTTTTTAAATTATTTTAAAGCAATTTCTGCCCACATACATGAGCTTCGGGTAACCAAATATGAATTGATACCATATGAACTGGAATAATTGGATCCGCTCACTAAATTCTGTAGTTTTTTTTTTTTAAGTTTTCCATTCGGTGTTCGGAGCCCACATTAGAGCCCAGACTAAATCCGGATCGCGAACTACAGGACCCATTCAGGGGTGACGCTCCCAAAGATGAAACAATTTTACCACTACACCACGAGTCCACGACCCATGTCGATCACTAAATTCTATTGTTAATGAGATAAGTAAATCAATTGTTCTTGTTTGAACAAGAATCAATAAAATATCTAATAACATAAATTAGGTGAAAATAAGATATAGTTGAAAATTAGGTGCGCTCCAATAAAATAGTCAAACTAAACATGCAATATGTTTTTTAATTATTATTTTTTAATATTTAATTATTTTTGCTCCCATAAATTAATCTCCATATCCGATCTAAATTATGAAAGTAGGTCAAACAGGCACACTAGAATTTAAAAAAAAAAAAAGATAATGCAGACATTAGGTGGGGGAATATTACAGTACATAAATTTGGACCTGAATGAAGATTCAGTACAGTTTGGCCCCTCCTTTTTCACCTATTTTAGCAGCATGGCCATATGGAATTAGACCACTAGTGGCCATCATGAACCAAAACCACTAGGCTTCGTATCAACTTGACTTATCGTTAAAGTTTTAATCAACGTTTCATCATTTTTTATTGTGAAATTTGAATTTATTATTTATTTTTAGAGTGAAAAATTATATTTTGAAAATTTAAATTGTGTTTGGTCATAAATACAAATTGAAGTTGTTTTTAATTTTTTTCGAGTAATTTGTAGTGAGCAAGTTAAAATACCTTTTTGTTCTTTTTTTCAAATTCTTAAATGTTCAATTTGAATTCCAAAATTTTACAAATATTTTCATGTTTATATTTTTAATAGTAATAATTGTGTTTGAACTATGTTTTATAGGATAAATTACCTTTTTAGATTTTGAAAATCAATTTCTATTATAACTCAAAGATATTAGTAGTATTGATTAGACTATAATTGGCTAAC
Organism: Solanum lignicaule; assembly: GCA_029582545.1. Taxonomy (NCBI): domain Eukaryota; kingdom Viridiplantae; phylum Streptophyta; class Magnoliopsida; order Solanales; family Solanaceae; genus Solanum; species Solanum lignicaule. Next base: position 13,733 of record JAJOOF010010947.1, read on the forward strand.
TCTCAATAACTAACTAACTCATCTTACTAAATAAAGGTTGAATTATGATGCTTGACCAAGTCGTATACATGAAAATAGTGTTCAGGAAACTCTTTATCAGAATTTAAATCAGAAATAATAATTTAGTGTAATTTTACACAGGTATTACCTTTGTTTTTGTGGGATAGACTATCGAATCGATATTTTAAAATTCAAAACAAGTTTAAAAGATACAAAAGTAAAGATAAAATTTAAAAGCAGACAAATTCTTTATATTTTAACAAAATGAAAAAATTAATCCAATAAAAAATACATGATCTTTTTTAATAAATAATAATGGTGTTCAAATTAATTTGTGTGTATCATAACTACTATTTTACTTGTTATTTGTTAATCTCTCTAATAACTCTATTTTAGTTAAATATAAAAAAACAAACTACCTAAAATTTTAATCCAATGATTATTTCATACCATATTGTAAGTTATGTATAAATCCAATAACCTATAAAGAGTTATAATCGATATTCCAAAGTAGATTTTGTAGAAAAAACAAATTCTTTTAGTGAAACGAATAATCAATTAATTGGGTATTCAAGGCGCAGCCATAGAGATGGTATAAAAGGAATATTTGATTCAGCAATATAAATAGTCTTTTCATTTTAATTAACACAAAAAATTTAAAAGTAAATAAAATATTTAAATTTTATGATCTTTAAATATATTTGTAAAATATATCAAAATATTTTCCAATGTTGTGGTTTGTATATGTTGTTAAATCAACTAAAAAGAAAGTAACACAAATAAATTGAAATGGAAGAAGTATAAATTTTAGTAGTATATAAGATAAACATGGTTTAATAATATCACATTGAAACATCAATGCTTTCAAAAGATTTGTCAAAAGTTGCTTCATTTAGCCAACTTTTTTGTATATTCAAATATAGTTTAAGTCATTGGCATTTTGTATTTGTTGTTTTTATACATTAAAATAATTTCTTAGTAGCTAGCTAGCTTCTAAAGGCTCCACTCATACTTGTAAAATAACAGACTGGGTTTTCATTTGTCAAGTCAAATGCCTCACCAGTCTTCATCTTCCTTCTCCTTGCTATTTCCTACCTATTTCTCTTGCGCATATTATCAAACACCTTGTGCCAATTACCCAAAATTGCTGTTGGATCCCTAAACCCCCAGCTAACGATGGCTCGTTTCAGATTTCTCCTTTTTCTTCTGTTGATTCTGATTTCTCTTGTTCTTCCGCGCCTTGATGCTGCTGTAGTTGAAGATGATCTCAAGTGTTTAGAAGGTTTTAAGAAGTCTTTGGAAGATTCAACTGGGAATCTGAATTCATGGAACTTTAAAAATACTACTATCGGAGCTATCTGTAAGTTTACGGGTGTTACTTGCTGGAATGACAACGAAAATCGCATCATCAGCCTCACTCTTTCGACTATGAACCTCGGAGGGAAGGTTACAGAGCCTGTACAGTATTGTGCCAGCTTGACAACCCTTGATCTCTCTGGTAATCACTTTTCTGGTCCAATTCCTTCTCAAATTTGTACTTGGCTACCTTTTTTGGTAACCCTAGACTTGTCCGGTAACGATTATTCCGGCCCTATCCCTGCTGATCTTGCTAAATGCACCTTTTTGAATAAATTATCGCTCAGTGATAACAAGCTTACTGGAAATATTCCCCCTGAATTTTCTAGTTTAGGTAGGCTTAAAAGTTTTTCTGTGGCAAATAATCAACTCTCCGGTAGAATCCCGGCAGCTTTCGATTCTTCTAACTTTAATTTTGAAGGAAATAGTCTCTGTGGTGGACCTTTGGGGAAATGTGGAGGACTAAGTAAGAAAAGCTTAGCTATTATTATTGCAGCAGGAGTCTTTGGTGCTGCTGCTTCTATGTTGTTGGCTTTTGGTGCGTGGTATTGGTTTTTTACCAAGTCTGGAAAGAGGAAGAGAGGGTATGGAGTTGGGAGAGACGACTCTGATAGTTGGGCTGATAAGCTGAGGGCTCACAAGCTCACTCAGGTTATGTTGTTCCAGAAACCGCTCGTCAAGGTTAAATTAGCTGATTTGTTGATTGCCACAAATGGTTTCAGGACGGACAATGTTATCAACTCAACTAGAATGGGTACTACTTATAATGCTGTGTTACGTGATGGTTCTGCACTTGCCATTAAGCGGCTTAATACTTGCAAACTGAGCGAGAAGCACTTTCGTGATGAGATGTATAGGCTAGGACAACTTAGGCATCCTAATTTGGTGCCACTGTTGGGGTTTTGTGTTGTGGAAGAGGAGAAGCTTTTGGTTTATAAACACCTGTCAAATGGTACTTTGCACTCATTCTTGAATGGGAATGCAAGTGAACTGGATTGGCCTACTCGGTTTAGAATTGGTTTCGGTGCTGCTAGGGGTCTTGCTTGGTTACATCATGGTGTCCACCCACCTATCTTGCACCAAAACATATGTTCTAATGTTATTTTCCTCGATGAAGACTTTGATGCTAGAGTAATGGATTTTGGGCTGGCAAGGTTGATGACATCAGATGCAAAAGAGTCTAGTTATGTGAATGGGGAGTTGGGTGAATTTGGCTATGTAGCTCCAGAGTACTCTAGCACAATGGTGCCTTCACTGAAAGGGGATGCTTATAGTTTTGGGGTAGTGCTTTTGGAGTTGGCTACTGGGCAAAAACCTCTTGAAGTTACTGCTGGTGAAGAGGGATTCAAGGGTAATTTGGTAGACTGGGTGAATCAGCTCTCTGCTTCAGGTCGCATTAAAGATGCAATTGACCAAAACATGCGTGGGAAGGGGCATGATGAAGAGATTGTGCAATTCCTAAAAGTTGCTTGTAATTCTGTGGTTTCTCGGCCCAATGATAGGTGGTCTATGTATCAGGTTTATGAAGCACTTCAGAGCATGGCTGAAAAACAGGGTTTCTCCGAACAGTATGACGAATTCCCGTTACTATTTGGCAAAGAAGGTGCTACTAGAAGCCCTGTTTGAAGCCGGAATTGCGAAATTATTACTAAATGTTCCACTCCAAATGAACATGATGCATCCTGTTGTAAGTTTTCAGTTCCTATTGGTGTAAGTGGCATGGCACTGTTTTGATTGGCTCAGAAGTACACCCTTTAAATATTTCTGTATTATATTTGCAAAATGCACAAATCATTCTTAAGTATTTGCTTGCTTGATATTTGTAGTATAGGAAGCAACTGATAATTATTGTTCATGTTTGTGATTACCCATTGCCTATAGCATTAGATGTTATGTATTCAAAGGATTCTCAACTGAACGTCTCATTTACTGGAAACTGGTCTATATTACTATTTACTGCCTGTCTAGCTCTTGTTTGGAAGCCAATGGGGACGTTTGCTTATTAATGTTGAATGAATGCCCTTTTTTATTTGTTTGTTGATTACAACTAGTTCTGTATACCAAAATATCGGATCAAACTGACTAAAAGATCTGACATCTGATTGGTTTGATTTGAGAAAAAAAATTCAACCAATCTTTGACATATAAATGTGTTTTGTGTGTATGTTTATTAACAATATCATATAGCTTTTCTCTTGAAAATTTTCAACATCCTTGTTTGGAATGTGTAATATATTCATTATAGATGATCCCATTTCGTTCTGTTTGAATGTTTCATTATATGGCACTTTGTCACTATGTATTTGTTGAAATGATTTAACATTCCTTGTTCTTCCATTTTACAAGCCAAGTTTTATGAAGGTCGAGTTTTGTATTCTCTATTGATGTTTATATTTGTCATTTCTTCATGTTTAACTCTCCAAAATCTGTCTAACTTAAAAGCATATATGAATGTGACATATGTTGTTAGTCGATCTGCTGAGGAATAAGCTTATGAGGAAACTGCAGTCACTTTCAGAATTACTGGTCTTTTCGTCTTGACACCTTCATTTCGGCTTTTTGAGGGACAATTAACTTGCACCACATCTAGGTAAGCAGCATCTAGAAGAAGATATCTAGAATAGGATTGACTTGGTCATTGGACATCCCATGTCCATACTCCATAGTGATTTTCAAGGTAGAGCAGCTTTCTTTTGTTAGACTGATGGCCTGGGTAATGACTTTCCACAAACACAAATCACACGTCTCACAAAATACCCTTCAGCCTTAGCTTTCATTAAATTTCTTGACCAAATGACACCCTCACTATCATTGAATTTTATACATAGAAAATTCCATGAAAGGTGTTTTTCCACTCAGTTTACGATAGAGCAGAAAAGGGACAACTAATTAGGTTATTAAATTTGACCTTGTGGATTATGGACTCTTAGGGGTCGTTTGGTATCCAAACAAGTTCAACTGGAATCATAATGATCATGCATGGTGCAATTGCTTATATGAGAGTGTGCAGCCTCAGGTAACACCTAATTTAGTGTAGCACCTGGGTTCCGCCTTCTCATTGTTGAGTTTTGCTTCTGATTTCTCTAAGAGTCTCTAGTTTGTTACCTTCTTCTGTGATTGATCTTTCAGAGACTGAGAATTCTACCTTTTGAACATTGCGGCAAACTTTTTGGACATCTAGAATGCCACCGAAAATTTAAACATTGGGTTAAGCGAGGATAAAATCTAATAATTGCATTTTAATGGGCATCAATATTCATGGCTAAAAAAGTTAGCTTTTGTCTCGTGCAGGAGCTTTGCTTTATAAAGTTACTTTTGTCTTGAAGAAAAATTAATTTCATTCAAACCAGAAAGCAAAAAGCTTTCTCCTTTGAACCGTCAAAAGTTCCTACATAATTAATCATTTAAGAAAGACTCCCCTAAAGTAATTAATATTTCTGTACATCTTTTACAGTGATCGCAATCATAGATTAAATATGACTACCTAACATAATAAAGAAGAGGAAAAAAAGTGAAAAGCTTTTACATTCAAATCACATCCTTCTTTCATCTTTCATCGGTCTTGAAAAGTTTTGCTTGCCAATCTACTTTCCCTCTTTGATTTTAATCTCATTGCTTAGAATTCCATTCATGTAGTGCAGTGTGATTTCGAACATTGATACATCAGAAATATGAAACAAACATAAAAAGTATATGTACTAGTTAATAATTCAAAATATTTAAGAAAATTATACTCGTCTTCACTGCAATGTATGTTGTAAATATGGTACTTTCAAGTGTCTTCCTAAGCTCAAGCTCGATTGGGTGGCTCTCTATACTCCCCTACTTTCCTGAAAACCAAGTAACATCAACTTTATTAACTATAAAGTTTGTTTTCTTGAAAGAAAAAAAAGATGGTATAGTATATGTAGCTATAAATAAACCTGTTGTGAATGGCATTTGGTCCAGTAGGCACTCTTCTTTTGCTCACATAATTGAAATTTGGATTTCTTTGAAGATATTGCTTCTCAGCTTCTATTATCTTCCAAACATCTACATGTTTGATTGCTCTAGCACTTACATTTTTGGTGGCAGCCCTAGTTCCCTTCCCTGCTTTCCTGAATAACCAAGTATATACATAAAAGAATTTGACTAATTATATACACTCGCGATGTTACACTTTAAGTCATCTAAATGTAACTCTGCATTTTTCTACACTATCAGATCATCGAAAAGATTACTACATGCAATTGTCTATAATATATGAGATTACAAAACTTGGAAAATAAGGGAGATCGCAACATGTTTACCTGTTTGGTATGGCATTGATTTGAATTCTTTTGCTCACATAATTAAGACTCTTTTGAAGATCATACCTTTCAGTTTGTGTTATCTTCCAAAAATCTAAACGATCGATCGTCGTAGCAGTGATTTTTTTAGTTTCCTGATTGACTAAAATACCATACAAAATGAGCCACAGTAAACTAAGTAAAACAAGAGCACCCAAGAAAGCCTTCATACCACCCATATATAACTTTCTGTTTTTTAGTACTAATTGGATATATGACGTGCAATGCCCATTTGTTAACTAGCTGCAGATTACTTCGTTAAGTAATTTGGAGTAATTTATACTTTATAGACATGATAACAGAAGAATATATAGGCATTTTTTATGTTGCTCGAATGCTCTTTTATGAAAGACTTCTCTTGGACTTAAGTTGAATATATAATATGGGAAAAGTTAAAGTTCGTTAATGTCCAAAAGCCAAAAAAGAAGGGAAATGCTGGAGGAGGTGGGGTGATAGAGACGGATTTAGGATTTAAATGTGGTAAGAATTCAACCTTTAAGGTTTTTGCATCGAGCCTGTTGAATTTCTTGAATTATTACTTTCCTCGTTTTAATTTGTTTGTCTGATTTTTGCTCGACACATAGTTTAAGAAAATAAAAACGATTTAAAGAAAAATAAGACAAAACAACCCAGGGGGATTCGAAAGACCTTTGATTAAGGATGATCGAGTATTTACCACTATACCACAATCCTTGTTGGTACCCCATCCGAAATCTTATCATAGCCCGACGTTGGCACTAAGTAAATAAAATGTATATTTCTCACATATAGATTTGATGTAAACGTATATTTGTTATTAAAGGGGTGCCGACAGTCAAACGGAGGAAAGTAGGTCATCAAGTTTACAGTAAAGTGAGATTTCTTTTTTCCTTTTTTAAAACTCGATACTATTCAGGTTTGTTTAAGGAGAATCGTAGCAGCTCAGTTAGTTAACTGATCCATCAAAATTTGATTTTTCACCAATGCAATTTTTCTTCCATTACCTTTACCACCAATTTTGTAAAAAATAAAATAAAATATACTAGTATTGATTTGTCTCTTTATTTTCAAACACGCATTTCCATGCAACTCAATCAATGGGAGACCTTACCTTACTGCTTTATTACGCTAGAATTAGCCACACCCTTAATTACTGGTGTTAACAAAAGTTGTAGGACATAGCAGTACTGACATTAGGAGGCAAGACTTTAAGTTAAAATACAAATTAAATTATCAACTTTAAACCCACAATTTAAATTTAACATTTCATGCCCTCATTAAAAAGGTTAACATTAGTAGATACTTTGTCATGATCAGAAGAAAGTAAAAGAGGGTCTTGTTCTTTTTTCCTGGATTTTCCCCCATGGAATTGTGAGATCATAAACAGTTGTTGTGTGGTGTACACATTAATCACAGTACTCCTAATATCCAATTGTGTACTACTCTTATGTCAGATCAAATGATTGAAGAACAAGTCAGAGTCACACTCACACATTCGATAATTTGTTTTCCCTCCTAATTAAACTAATTAACACCTCATATTATTGCATCAACGAATTACATATTGGGTGATTGTATGAGTGTACTTTTGATTATTGAGCTAAGCTTTTGAAGTTAAATTATCTTGATGTTAATTTTTTTCAATATGATATTAAAGTTAGATTCACTTTCTATATTTTTAAATAATTTGATATTGAGTATTCATATTATATTATTCACACACCATGTACCATCTTGTTGGAGGTATGAGCTAATATATAATCTCTCTATACAGTTTTCATCTAAAGAATGATTTTTTGAAGTTGATAATGAGTTAGATTTAAGATTCATTTTAATTTTAATTCACGAGCAATACGCATGTGTTACAATAGATCGAGCTGCTAGGGACGTACATATATAGCTCTAGCGATAGCACAAGAAATTTTACCAAGCGTATGCAAATTTATAACAGTAATATTTCTCCAATAAACACAATATGAATATTATTATTTTTCGGTAAAACATGTTCATTGGTCAGGCTCACCTATGTGCCTCTGCCACTGCATATATAGTCCCAACACTTAGACTTCTTTCTAATGCTCCGTGCGACACTTGATAACCTACTCACGATTCTTTCAATGGTAGATCATGACACAATACTGCAACTCGAGCAAGTTACTGATTTTACGACAAGAGTCCAATAAAAGACAGAACCTTAGAGTAAAATCACCATCTAATAGATATTGTAGGGTTATTTGCACTTTTGTTTCTAAGTTGTGCTAGTTCTTAAATTTTATTCTTAAGGTAAAAAAAAAACAAATATGCGGGATATAAATTTATATTTGTGGATCATAATATCTTGTTATGTCCTGCATTCTTAAAGAATATGCATGGCTATTTATAAGTTTGATTACTAAGGACAAAAATAAAAGATGAAAGATAAATAAACCGTTAACGTATGGTAGGATAAAATGTTGAATCAGTGTTTGAGTAGAAAATGTGTGAGGCCATTTTCCGACCAGCTAGACAGGTGTTGCCATCACTACTTTTATTCAGTTTAGAAAAAAGAAGCAAATTCTACTTTGTTGTTTTTGTCCTTCCTATACATTTATTTCTTGTTCTGACTTTGGACCAAATCGCCAATGAAATATTTATAAATTTGAGCAACTACCACTGTACCGCACATGAATTTCTTATAATTAAGGACATCAACACTCACTCCCTGCACGTTAACCAATCACCAAATATTTATAATGACACCACCAAGAAGAATTGCAATATAAAATGGTATGTACTCCTTCATTATTAAAGAATTCATGTTCGAGTTCTTTCGATATCGAGTCGCTTTTGTACTCCCAAAGTTGAGACTTTCAGACACGATCCAAATTTAATCAATCTCTAATATGAGTATCGGACATCTAATGAAAAATATATATTATAATGACTACTCACTTGATGAAGGGATCAAATCATAATATCAAATCAAATCAAATCCTATATGCACTATATCCGTTTGCCTAAAGATCTTATTATTATTATTATTTCAAATAAGTAGTAGTATTTGTTTATAATATTCTCTCATTATTTTAACTTTAAACTTGAAATATAAAATTCAAAATCTGAAAAACTGTTTTTTGACTCCTTAAACTTCAATTATGTTTTCATATTCAAACACACAACTTCAATTTTTTTCTATATCCATTTTCCCATAGATCTTATTTCAAATAAGTAGTAGTATTTGTTTATAAGATTGCCTCATTATTTTAACTTCAAACTGGAAATATAAAATTCAACATTTAAAAAATAGATTATTTTAGTTTTCACTCATGAAACTTCAATTATATTTTCATATTCAAACACACAACTTAATTTTCAAATATTTATTTTATTACTTGATATCAACCGATTCATGTTCAAATAACGTCCCACCAAAGATCCTCAAACTGGTCTAAGGGCTCTTAGGTTGGTACTACATCTAAGAGCCCAACTGGTCCAAGATCTCTTTAAATTGTGGACTGGACTGGCCCATAATAAGCAGTGGGTCCACAAATTAAATAGCAACACGTGGGACTGACTTCCCTCTTCCTTTTATTAAAGACGCGTTAGTTTCACGGACCATTTCTTCGACTCTTCAAATGTCGTGCATGTCACCTATTTTAACCTAACAACTCCCCCCTCCTAACACTCCTTCACGCGCCAACCTATTTATATACAGTAATTATTAAATAATACGTGACACAGTTTCCACTATTTTTTTATAACTTAATTATGATCAATTAGTAAGTAGAATATTTTTTTTAATATTAAGTTAATATAAACATGGAATATGAATAAATTCTTAGGTTTTTGCGGATGCTAGCCAAATTCATTGTGTCTTGTTTTTAATTTGCTTTATTAATACTATCTTAACTTTTCCAAAAGCTAAAGCGGTAAGGGGTAGAGTATTTTATTTGCGTTTGGTTAGAGGTATTTGATGATTCTTGAATTCTTTATTCATCATTTATATCTTAGTGATGAGATAAATTATCTTATATGCATGGAAAAATAACTTATATTAAAATAATTAATTTTAAAATAACTTGTTTTCAACCAAATTGACCCAAAAGACTATATAGGAAATAACACGTGAAAGCTTTCTTAATTAATTGTAAAATTGCACGAAGTCATTTGTGATGTCTGATTCTTGTGATTGTGACAAAAACGGAAAGGTTTTGATAAATTAGTTACCTAATTTAAATGGAGACTCCTTTTGCCCTTTATTTATGTTGTCACTTCACGTACGTTAGCTTCAACTAATAAAGAATAAAGTAAAATAGTTTTCTTCTTTTAAATGATAAAGTAAGATAGTTCGATTTGCCATTTTTATTTTTATTAATATATAATAATGGTGTTTGGGTTAGTTGGTATACTTTAACTAACTCCATAGATTATAATTCAATAACAATGCTAAATGACCAGCAAATTTGGTTAGAATTTGGTCAGAAATTTTAAAAGTTTATGATATCTTTTTCATTTTAAATTAAACTGATTTTTTTTCATTTTTTAATTAAAACGTATTAAAGTTAAAAGGATAAAAATATTTTAAAAAGTAAAATAATATAGGTAAAATATCATTCTGGCAAAATTTTCTAGCCATAAGAATTTTTCCTAAATTTTATAGCTTAGTTGATTAGTTATCTGCATTTTATTTTGTTGGTGAACGTTTGATTCTCATAATTCCTCCTTCATTTGTTCTTTCTCTGCTCCCAATTTTTTTTGTTTTTTTAAACAGAAGTTGTAGTACAATAAATTAGTGATTTATTTTTAAAAGTTCTCAAATTTGAGTAGAAAACGACAATACTTAAAATCCAAACTAATAAGAAAGAAGTATATAAAAGTTTCATATTCGTTTGCTCTCTTTGGATGTATGTATTTCTTGCCGGTGCTGACATTCTTGTGGTGATTTGAGAAAAAATACATGTTATATGTCGATGTCGGAATGAAGTCAGGAATTTCACTGATTAGATTTAAAATTGATAGATATTGATTAAAAAATAATTTTATCTTTTATGTATATAATATCATTTTTAATGAAAGATGTTCAACTGATCATTCTTTGATCTACATAGCTATGCCAATTGCCAATGCATGTCCCAGCAGATTAATATTTATAAGATTAATTATCATTTGATTTTTATTTTTTAAAAAAAATCCAGTCAATATACCTAAATCAACTTTTTTTAACCTACTGTTTAGCCGTCGTATTAAAATATGAATTTACGATGCTTATTTTCAAAAAATGTGTTCAAATTCAACATTTGGTGCTATTTTTGTATCGCCTCCGACCATTCCGTTGAACTTATTACTTGTATTAAACGTAATTACTTCAATACTTGTCTTTTTTTTATTTAGAAAAATAAGAGAGGATTACTCCTTTTCGTTTTCTAATTTTAATAGTCCTTAATCTAGTAATTGTGGAAAAAGATTAGGTGGTGAAGCAAGAGACTGGACTCGTTTATTTTAATTCAAGTATATTAGTTTGAGTAGTCATAATTTATTTTGTAATTTTAAACTTAAAACATGTGTAATGTATTAAAAATATCATATGAATCTTACCGTATTAAACAAATCATGTAAAAAATTAAAATTTTAAAAAATAATTTCTCATTTAATTACTCAACTAATAGTAATACTTATTATCTCATACATCAATTTCCTTATTGAAGTAAGAATAAAGAAAAAATTACGTGAGGTATTAACTATTACTAGTTGAGCGACATATAATAAATCAATCCAATTTAAAAAGTTATCAAATGTAGAAAGATGCGTTGTTTTAAAAAGGGACTAAAATAAAAGCAATATAATTAAATTGAAACGCAACAAAGTAATTAATGAGAACCAAGAATAAAATAATGTTAATCTCACCAAATTATTCTTTTAGTTAATGTTTTTTTCTAAAAGACCTACATAAGACAAAAGTGAAATTAAAACTTCCTGACCACTTATAAAATAAAGAAAATAAAAAAAAAAATTTCCAGAATTATTATATATATAAATAAAAATATTTATTTATAAAAATCTCATATAAAAAAATATAAAAAGAAGTTGTAAGTGACTCAAACAAATTCTTCCCAAACATAAAAATATAGCTCCAAGTCATTTTTGGTTTCTATAAGATATAATTTCCAACATAGTCCTATTCGATCCCCATCAATTTAAACGTCGTTATTTTCTATCAATGTTAAGTGATCGTTCATTTGACACGAACCGAACTAGTTAAGCACATATTCTCTCAATATATTTTTATTTGTTCATATTTAATTTAACATGTCATTAAAAATTAATACTCCAAATATAAGGCTAATATTATTATAGTTCCTAATTATTAAATTCATCTCATTTATTAAAAATAATTAATACTTAATAATAAAAATAAAATACTAAATTGTCTCTTAATTTGTTAATCTGAATAAATGAAAATAAGTATCTATTTTGTACCATAAACATGAAGGAGGGAACAAAATGAGTAATTTAAAAGTAGTATTTTTTTACCGCTTACTAAAAGCTCCTACTCTTTTTGTTTTTTATTAAATTGAGAGTTAACATCTGAGCAACTCCTACTCGTTCAAATTAAAAGTGTCGGAATAACTCCAAGCATATTTAGAATTTCAAAAGAAAGAAGAGTATGAAGGGGTAAAAAAGTGAGTAGATAATTGAAGCGCGTAGTGGTGAATATTGGTAGGTACATGGCATTTATAAAGTAGGAAAGTTCGTACCCAATACTACTACTAATGATCCACAGTCGGAAGCATTTTGTCGTTGACCAATCATCATTTTTAAGGTCTCAACTCAACTATTTTTATACTATAAACTTCTCTTCTCTGCAAATTGCTGAACCCCAAAAATTAATACTAACATCATCAAGAATCTGCTAGAGTAGATTTATTCTGACATTTTTTTACAGGTGAAAGATGGGAGGATGTGCATCGAAACCTAATGGGTGTGTAGGATTTAAGGGGCGGAAGCTTGTTCGTCGGAAGAAACACAAAGTTAGTAGAAGGAGAAATGTCTCGAAGACTCATTCGGCTTCTCAAAATCTCAGTAAGATCGAACCATCTTCTTCAGCTGATCATTCTTACTCTAATCCTGCTTTTCAAGGTATTACTGCATCACTTAGAAATCATGATTTTTAATTGAACATTCATTTTAGGTAACTATTTGTATCCACGCAATGATTTAGGATTTGAAGTTCATGGGTTATCTCAAATTAGTTTACAATGATAACTGGGTTCACAATCAAATATTTATGGAATTTTAATACAATCAATTTGGGTTCGTGGGGGATCCGCCCTATCAGGATTTCTTCTTGTTGCTATTAATTAGCTTTTAAAGACTTGAGTATTGAAATATGTTTTCTGAGATATTTTTTTTTGGTTAGTTTCCAATCTGTTGTGATTAATAGTCAACACCGTAATGGAAATGTTTCTATCTATTTAGTAACATCTTAATGGCTGTAGTTGGAGGCTTATATAGATCATAACTCGATTTTGTGCCCTAAACAGGAAATGCAGAGTCTTGGTTCGACCCGGAGATGGTGATTGAATCTGACTGTGAGGATGATTTTCATAGTGTTCAAGATGGTAAGTTATCCGCCTCGTTAGAAATTTGTAGTCATTGCATTGTTTGGGCAGGAGGATCTCTAATCAATGTTATATATATGATTTCAAAATGTGCAGTCTTTTCTCAAAATGGATCTTTTTCAACTGGGGTTTCTCCAAGGTTTTCTGATTTTGTGCATCACAATGGCAATGCTGCTTCTGACCTCTCCGAAAAACATGAACAGCCATATGGAAGTCAAGAACCAAGCGTTGTCAAAGAGGGTGTTGTAAAGAGAAACTCTTCAGCAGATTCTCAACTTAAGTCCAATTCTCAAAATGAGATGGATGACCCAAGTCTTAATGATAAAACGCCCCGAAGCATCGATGGTGGTGCTAGGGTTGAAACAGGAATTTTCCACAATTGTGGAAGACAAAATCCGTGTCTGCCTTGTCTTGCTTGTGTTGCCTCTTCGGATGAAAAGAAAAAGTCTCTAAACCCCATCTCACCACGCAGCCGGAAAAAATCATCCCTAACCCAGATGTTATCTTTTAAATGGAGAGAAACAAATTCAAGTTCTGCATTATGTAAGCTCGTTTACCTTGTATATACTGTTAATGAAAGCCAAAGTGTGAAATTGGCTACTTTTCTTGCATAAACCACTTTCGAAATGTTAAAAGGATTTTGAGATTAAAATGTTGGACTGAGATGAGTGTAAATAGAACGACATATTTAGGGTTCATATAGCCGAGGCCAACTTGTTAGGGACTGTGGCGTAGTTGTAGCAGCAGCAGTTGTTGTAATCAACCTTTAACTTATGGAATCATATATTAAGAGAATAAACCATTATATTAGGTAATATGCATTAAGTAGAATATAAAGAATGTAGTTATGCTGTTACTTCATCTTGAGTTGATCGTCATATTTGTGACCCACACATAATAGCTGTAACTTGTCTAAGCGTACTTTGAATCAGAGACGACAATTGAAGGTGTTGATTGTATCTACATAGTGCTACAAGCTACAACCGGATTCACTTTAATTGTTTTATGTTGCTGACTTGTCTGCTTTTCATTCTCCAGTGTCACCAAAGACTGTTCTGCAAAGACCAATAGCTGGTTCTCAAATTCCTTGCAGCCCGTTGGGACGGAAAATGGCAAACTGCTGGTCATCCATTGAGCCAAATACTTTCAAGATCCGTGGTAAAAATTTCTTCAGGTAAGAGAATACTACTGATGAGGGACTCCATCTGTGAGATAATTTTTTTTTTTCTAAACAAGATCTGTGACATATGACTATAATAGGCATTTCTCCGACTCTGTCCATTTCTTTCTCGAGTATATTCCAAGTTTATTTTGCTCAATTGAATATTAAGTTCAATCCCTCTAAATTCTTTGACAGGGATAAGAAGAAAGACTTTGCTTTAAACTGTGCTGCATTTTATCCTTTTGGTGCTGATGTATTCTTATCACCACGGAAAATTGATCATATTGCACGTTTTGTGGAACTTCCAGTCATCGATTCATCCAGTGAAGTTCCATCCATTCTTGTTGTAAATCTTCAGGTATTGGGATGCCACTATTTTTTTCTTCACATTGTTATATCAGTGTATACTTCAAAACACTGTTGAAGTATATTGTCTCATATTTGATGCACAATCATATCTTCCTCAGATATTAGATTTATTTTTATTGCTCAGATTCGGCATTTAAAACCTGCCCCAGATAAGATGCTGGCAGTATTTTTTTTTGGAGAATTCATACTACTAATGATTTGCATTCCCCAAACAATGATTGACTGTTCTTACATCTCAGATACCGTTGTACCCTCCTGGAATCTTCCAAAATGAATATGATGGAGAAGGGATGAATTTTGTTCTCTACTTCAAACTTTCAGAAAATTACTCAAAGGAAATGCCAGTCCAGTTTCAAGAAAATCTCCAGGTATGATGGTGAATTTTCTTTACATGACTTCATTTTGTGATTTCTTTATGAGTAACATTTAGCAAGATTACCTCTTCCTGTAACCAGATAGGAGTATATTTGATTTTACTGTGTACATACATAATTTTCTCATTTTATATAAATTGCTGATTCGTTATTCCTTTTCTTGCTATCTGTGGGACAGAGGTTAATACATGATGAAATAGAGAAGATCAAAGGCTTTCCCAGGGATACAAATGCACCCTTCAGGGAAAGATTGAAATTCTTGGGCCGAGTTGTAAACACAGAGGATCTTCAATTAAGTGCAGCTGAGAAGAAACTCTTGAATGCATACAACGAAAAGCCTGTGCTCTCACGTCCTCAACATGAATTTTATTTGGTACGTTAATCTAGAAACTCAGTACAGCTAGCATCATTACAGTTTTTTCTTATGACTTGGTTATATCTAGCCTCTGAAAATAGCAAACTCTGAATCCCCCACCTTTATGAGACCAGCGGTGGAACCAGAATTTCAAGCTTATTCTGAATTCTAAAGTCTTTAAGTTTTTGGTTTCTAAATTAATAATTTGGAAATATTCAATGGATTTTTAAGACTAATACAAAGTTCGAACCAATGGGTTTGGCCGAACCTCTAGCCAATACTCTCCCTCTGCACCTGCATGAGTGAAAGATGATATGCTGTACATTGCATATAAACGACATCACCTTCTAACTTCTACGGAAACAAACTTCCACCAGAAATTCCGAGCACTTCTTGGTTTCAATATTACTTATCAAAGTCCAAAGAACAAAAGTGAGCACTGAACCAAAGTGCCAAGAGGCATCCATTGCCAAGAAATTAAAATATATAGTAGTAAAATTTTCCGACAAAGCAGTGTCTCTTAAACACCCCTTTGATCAACGTGGGTCTGCCCCTGGTTGTGGTGCCTGGACAAAAGAATATTCAAACAAATCTTTCCAATCACATTTTCTTGATGCATATAGATTGACAGCTTATACTTTTTACCTTTTTCTAAGGATAATCACTCCTTTTGTGTACAAACATTCATGTATTTGGCACGTAAAATCAAACATATTTCCTTTGTGTTCATACTGAGATTTTTAATGTTGGCTATTGCAGGGAGAAAACTATTTAGAGATAGATTTGGACATTCACAGATTCAATTACCTCGCAAGAAAAGGAGTGGAATCATTTAAAGACAGATTGAAAAATTGTGTTCTTGACTTCGGTCTGACAATTCAGGTAGCTATTAACATTTCTAAGTTCGGATTTGATTACCTCTTGAGACTTGTATCTGATATTACTTGGTAAAATGTGGTGCAGGGAAACAAGGCAGAGGATTTACCAGAAAATATGTTGTGTTGTATTAGAATGAATGAGATCGACTACACCAAGTATCACCAACTTGGCTTTTAAACCATGGCGCACTCAAATATTATAGGGAATTGTCTCTTCCCTTGTATTAAATTAAATTTCCATCTGAAATGTATAGCCATAGGCCATTTTTCGGTCCTATCCTGTAATGTAATGCTAACGCAGTGAATGAAGAATATTTCTTCAATATTTGGTGTTACAGATCCCATATTGTAGCATTTTGGAGACATGTTTTCAACTCTTCATGAAGATTTTGCTGACTAGATGTCCATTCGATTCATTTCATTGAATGAAAAAAAGGAAATTGACAAATAATTTTATCATTGTGTATTCATGATTCATGTTTGGAAAGAATGTCTCAAATTCGATGCAACACTATAACAATTGAAACATGAAAATATGGATATGAATCTTTAGGAGACAGGAGTTTTAGCACATCGTCCAAAAATGGCAATAAAAGAACACCTCGGTGGCTTACTTTCGGATCTAGAACATGCTTTCTCGTTTGTTTCCATTCCGACAGAATTGGTAGCAACATTTGATGTTCTTCTATTTTGTTCAGTTCCATGAACCGTTGTTGTTGTTGTTGATGGGTCGCCTCCTGCGGGTCTATTGTCCCAAATGTGTCCGGATGATCCTTGTCGCCGGAATGAGTATGCTGATCTCTCTAAAGTAGTCATGAATTTATTTATCAGAAAAAGTTGGGATGTTTGATAGAATATTTCTATCTGTTTTTGTGGGTTTATGTTTTATAACATCATTAGTTTTTCTTAATCTAATTTAACGATTTTTTGTGGGCTATTCTATCTTTACACCCCTTTTTTCCCTGCTTTATCTCTGCGCTTGGCACTTGGCATATTTTGCACAGTTTTTTCCATGTTTTGTAGTATGAAATAATTTAGCAGATCTTGCACAATCAGAGTGGGGCATTCTTTTATCCTAAGTTGAGTCTTATCCATTTTATCCCTTCTATCTTTTATCTATTTCAATTTTTTTTGTGTATTTGCAATTACTATATTCTTTTTTTTTTACCAAAGTGAAGGGTATTAAGAATGTTGACCTTTCTATAATTCTAACAGGCGAGCGAGATCTAACGATCAGTTGAGCGGTCAATCAGATTTGGAGGCCGTCTAAAATGAGTTGAGCGGCCCTGCATTCATTCAAGTGTACAATTGCATTTAGCTTGAGTTATATATATCATGATACACATTAATTGAGGATGTATTGTGTTTAATGACGCAGAAAACGCATGTAATATAGATTTATAATTTTCTATCATGAACAAACATTACAGCTCTTCCTACAATGACCTACATATTCTTGAGTGCCAACCATGTATGAAGGATTTTTATCACATTCACCAGAAGCAGCCCAACTGGAGCATTCAGGATACATATCGATACACTTCTCAGCTGATGGAATACTGTCATAGGACCTTACATGAATCCACTTTGTAGCAGACCACTTCTCACCTTCAATCACTGGGCAACTTCCGTGCAAGCTCAAACGATCAGTTGTTGCATTAATATGTAGACTGAAAAACAACAACGCATCGCCCTTCCTTGGTTTTACTGCAAAGTTATGTCTGAATAAGTCTAGTCTCACTTAATTTGTGACACTTTGTATTTCAATAGGTTCAACTGAATCTAGTATTTTCACAAATGTATACTGAAATTCACTAAAATTTCAACGAATATGCTGATGGACACCGACTCACGGTACCTGCATAGCCATCTTTAGCACAATTAGACCAGTCATCACCCTTTGGCTGAGAATCTGCAGCCTGTAGGTTTAGAAGAAAGGAAAGTTTTCGTCTCAAGTAGTTGACGCGAAAAACAGGAAAGTCATACAAAATTGGAATTACCTCTGATCTAGGAAAAACTGTTTCTCCACCCTTATCAACATCTGATAAATACATAAGGACAGTAGCTACACGATGACCGCCTATCTCTTGATTAATTTTGTCCATAAAATAATCAAAATGTGGTTCGTATTTTTGCCCATGTTCATAATGCAATATCTGCATTGGTTCTCCATTCTCTGATTGACAAGTTCGTGTAAAAATAAGAATTTATAGAGATGAAGCCAATCAATATCATAGAGGTAGTACTAAAGTACCTTCAGGGAGAAATGTCCAGGCAGCTATTCTGGCTTCCACATTAGCAACAACTTCATCCTTTAATAAAGATTAACAAAAGTTTCAACACTAATAAAGTTCTGAAAATGAAATTGCAGCATAGAAAAGAGG